>JAXCMG010000230.1:1163956-1182148 GCA_034642415.1 Podarcis siculus | reverse complement strand
TTACTGCATTGCAGGGGGTTGGACTAGATGACCCTACTGGGTCCCTTCCAACTCTACAATTCTATAATTTTTATGGTCTTAATAATCATTTTCCTTAGGGGGAGGGTACAGGGTCCAGTTCACTGACAAAACGCTTTTCTGATAACTCAGCCAATCCTGACATTGTCTTTTGGCTGAACACTCAGTTGCGGCTTCAGCATCACAGAAATGTACGTTCCTTCATTAATGAGGATTCTCCTTTCCAGCATTACTTCCTCCCTGCCCCAGTAATGCGCACACATTATACTTTAAGAGGCCCAATTAATCTCCTCTTGGGTGGGAACAGCAGGCTGCTTGGCTTGGTCATCTAATCAGCTCTCTTTACCCAGCAGCTGTGCCTGATTCCCCGGGGAGTATGAAACGTTAAATGGCTCTGAGCTGGTGAGTTACAGCAAAGAGCTAAGATCCAGCTGGAGAATGGCATTACACAGGAGGAGCAAAAAGACTGCAAGATCAGAAGGTTAATTAAAAGATCTGAAGGCTGACGAGGCAACAGGCAGCTCTGCTTCTCTCCGCAATGCATGCCTTCTCCTGTCCTGGACCTTCTACCTGCTTCCACCTAGAGAACCTTCATTAGGACTTTGGACATCTGCCTACCTGTCTCAGGATGCAGAAACCAACAGAGGCATTTTTGCCGACTCTTGTGCACTTTCCCATGACGCCAGGGTGTGATGTAGAGGTGAAGGAAAGTGAGCTTGACCCAACTGCTGGTCACAAATGGGGAGAACGTGGAGGAAATCTGGTTTTTGCCTGGAGGATAGCTGGTTTTACGCTAGGATGTTATGCAAATACGTACTATTGGTTATTGCCAAGGGCTGAGAGGAATTTGTCTTGCTTAAAGGCATCTACTATAAGGGCACGGAAAGGCAGAGGAAGCTACAGGTAGAGATGAAAGCTAGAAAAATGCATGTAACCATGGAACAAAGAAGACTGATCGCTGAAGAATAATAATAATAATAAATTTTATTTATATCCCGCCCTCCCCAGCTGAAGCCGAGCTCAGGGCGGCTAACAACAATAAAACAGTACAACAATTGATGCTTTTGAATTCTGGTGCTGGAGGAGACTCTTGAGAGTCCCATGGACTGCAAGAAGATCAAACCTCTCCATTCTGAAGGAAATCAGCCCTGAGTGCTCACTGGAAGGACAGATCCAGAAGCTGAGGCTCCAAGACTTTGGCCACCTCATGAGAAGAGAAGACTCCCTGGAAAAGACCCTGGTGTAGGGAAAGATTAAGGGCACAAGGAGGACGACAGAGGACGAGGTGGTTGGAAAGTGTTCTCGAAGCTACGAACATGAGTTTGACCAAAGTGTGGGAGGCAGTGGAAGACAGGAGTGCCTGGCGTGCTCTGGTCCATGGGGTCACGAAGAGTTGGACACGACTAAACAACAACATGGAACAATAGTAACGTAAAAGCAGGGCTGGCCCACCCATGAGGCAAGGTGAGACAACCACCTCGGGTGGCAGGATTCACAGGGGCAGCTGATCTGGCCTTTGAGGAATGCATGGCCCACTCCTGCTACTGTGGTACCAGCAACAGCTGCAACAAGCTCTTTAGAGACCAGATCTGCCCCAGCCCAATTCCACCTCTACAGCCATTTTGAGGTTCGCCTCAGGTGCCAAAATGTCTTGGGCCGGCCCTGTGTAAAGGACATTTAATATAACCACCCTGTACTGAAATAAGATTATCACCTGCAATCGTGAACTTGGCTTTTAAAAATTCTTCCCACTTGTGGGATTGGAACTACCACGGGCTTGCTCTTTCCCCCTCCCCGTTCAATACACCCAGTTGCTTGCATCAGCAGGACTGCTGTGTGGTTCAGGGATTGGGCATCTGTGAGCCCCAGATGTTACTGGACTGCAACTACCATTATCCCTGAGGCTGATGGAGAAATGGGAGTCCAGCAATTTCTGGAAGACTGCAGTTGCCTCATCCCTGGTCTATCTCAGCCATTTCCAAATTGTTTGCCCTGACACGCCTACCTACCAGAGTTTGCAACATGAATCTAGCAAGAGAAGGAGACACAGACTTGAGGGTTATTCCTACGTGAGGCTGAAAGGCTTTTTTGCTTCAGGTGGCTGTGCAATGATAATATAAAGCCTTCATTGACTAAAATGCTCAGTCACATTACATAAGCACCTCTCTTCCACAGTATGAATCATTATATATATTACACACACTCACCTATCAGAAGCATTTATGCCTCATTTATGGAAACACTCAGCTGGGAGAGATGCAAGGATGTGCTGTTGGTTTTGCAAAATGGATGAGCTCATGTCTTGCTTGTGGGCTTCCTAAAAGTATCAAGCTGGCCATTGAAAGAGAAGGTTGCTGCACCAGAGAGGCCTTTGGTTTCATTTCTTATGAGAGCCAGTGTGGTTTAGTGGTTAAGAGCGGTAGTCTCGTAATCTGGGGAACCGGGTTCGCGTCTCCGCTCCTCCACATGCAGCTGCTGGGTGACCTTGGGTCAGTCACACTTCTTTGAAGTCTCTGCCCCATTCACCTCACAGAGTGTTTGTTGTGGGGGAGGAAGGGAAAGGAGAATGTTAGCCGCTTTGAGACTCCTTAAAGGGAGTGAAAGGCGGGATATCAAATCCAAACTCTTCTTCTTCTTTTATCTAACAAAATTTATATACGGCTCAACTGCAAAACAGAAACAGAAACCTCTGAGTGGTTTACAAAAACATAAAATAAAATGATGAATAAAGATCACTTAAAAACAGGTAGTTAAAAACATTCGAAAGGTGATTGAAATCAACAGTACTGGAAAACAGGATAAAACATATGTCATTTTTACGTCTGGATAGGCTTGCCTAAACAAAAATGTTTTAAGCAGGTGCCAACAAGAGTACAGCTTGGTGTCAGTAGGCAGGGAGTTCCAAAGTGTAAGTGAGGAGATTTCACCCCTCCCATATCCAAGAATCTGCTGATGTTCTCTGCTGATTCTCCAGAGAGGAGGGGCGGTTTTCTGCTCTCTACTTATTCCGCTCCAGCCTCACATCAAAGTGTCGGGGGGAGAGAGAGACTGAGTGTTAGAGATCGTGTGTATAGATAAGGTTGCTGCTAAGAGCAGCTGCAGACACTCAGTGCAGTTCAGCATTTTTCGTTTAGACCTCATTTAGCTCTGTATATAGTTGTGTATTATAGTTGTAGATAGAATAAAGAAGATATTCTACAGAGCTGCTCTCCGAGTCGTTTATGCTCTGCTATACTCTGCTGTGTGTCAACAACTGTCTTCTTGTGGAAGTGAATCCGGTGCTCACAACTCTAAGCTGTGAGTCCACAGCACTTTGACCTGTTCCTGTGCAGAAGGTGGTCTCTGGAAGTGCTACCCAGCTCGCCTAGCCCATTCGGGGCTGAGTGGATGAGTCCAGTTAGTGACACTGGCTCAAGGGCGGTGCTGACAGTAAGTGCTGCCACACTAAAATATCAAGTTCATGAAAGTACGGAACAAGTCACCAATGCCTGAGTCACTGTGGTCAAGCTATTATGTTCTTATGCTGTTGGGGGTGGGAGCTGATGCTACAAGACTCGCACTGTCTGTCTACTCACACCTCCACAATTTTGGGCCCAATTAGAAGTGATGTGGGGGATCTTGATCATGGAGACTCCAATATGTTACGGCTTATTTGGCCTGAAGCTGAACAGGGAAGAGCAAAGAGATAGTTTTCTGAAGGAGCATCACTTCTCCCGAAGCAACAAAATCTTGCCACTGTGCCTTGCCTGTCCCCAGCCATCTTTCCAAGTAAATAACCTTCAGTAGAGTTTTGCCTCCGTGATGACTAATGACCAATCACGCCTTAATTGAACATGCAATGTTGGCTTAACAACAAGAGTGTAAGATGTCTCTGGGATGTGCTAATGGAACAGAAATGCCTGTCCACTGGGATTGCTTTAAGCCTTAACATCCACTAGCTCTCCACTCTCCACTTGCAAAAGCAACACTTGGCCGCAAGGCATCCTTTGAACTAGTTAGACTAGGAGTAAATTGCTTTGCATAGGGTGGGTGTTCTTGATGAGGGAGGAAGCAGGGATTACAATGAGGCAATGCTCACCATTACTTCTACACATGCATTCACACAAGTGCGTATGTTCCTGCATTTAAAAAAGAAAAACCCTCCATGTGGGTGACTTTAACGTTGAGGGGAGGGATTTTCTCCCACTATTATGGAGAAGGATTTGGATTCAAGCCAGTCCAATGAACAATAGATGAAAGCGTTAACATCATATTTAACTAGATCGTTCAATACCAAGCAACTGATAGAGTGGGTGTTCTTGATTCTAATCTTCTTAGCTGCTGCCAGACATAAAAATGCTTTTATAAATAACATATTTAATCTACATTGGACAGAAAATAAATAATATTGTCAGGACCCATAATTCCAGAGACATTTCTAAATGGTACCATAAGGGAATTGTCTCTGGGATCCTTGCATAACGAGCAACAAAAAGGTACAAGCTATTTTCTGTGGAATATGTAGCCACGCCAGAGGAATTGTTTGGAAACATGGGAAGTCCTCCTTAGAGGGTTAAAGGAAAATAGCCAATCATCAGGGATGATGGAAGTTATTCAGCAATCTCTGGTGGCGTACAGCACCTGTTGAAATGCAAAGCTTTTTCTGCTTCCTGCATTTTCCTTGTTTTGTGCCAAGACAACCTCAGCTGGTCAGGTTTTCAGTCATTGAAGCCACTTGGTTCCATTTCCATTCTGTTTCCCTTTTCACTGCAAAATACATGGCCCAATGTCCAGTGTTTCTAGCATCTCTGAAGCAGAGGTAGCCAACATGGTGCCCTCCACATGACCTTTGACTTTGGCTAATGGGACTTGCAGCCCAGCAACATCTGGGGCACACTACATCGACTACCCAAGAATTTGTCTCTACTCACACTTGTCTTGGTGTATGCAGTAGCGAACAGACTTTGAACACGGAAAGCTGGGTTGAAGCCCCCACTCAGCCATGAAGTCCACAGTGTAACCTTGGGCTACCCAGTCTCACACTTAGCCTAATCTCTTGTGGGGTAGTTGTGAGATTAAAGTGGGTCAACTTCATGTATGCTCAATGAAGGAAGGGTGGAATAAGCATGCATTTCTCCAAAACGACGCTTGCAGAGGTACGAATTCTGTCAGACTATAGCAGGCTTCCTCAACCTCTGCCCTCCAGATGTTTTGAGACTACAGTTCCCATCATCCCTGACCACTGGTCCTGCTAGCTAGGGATCATGGGAGTTGTAGTCCAAAAACGTCTGGAGGGCAGAGGTTGAGGAAGCCTGGACTATAGTGTTACAAGCACAGAACATCCTAATTAAAAAATAAATAAGAATATCTGAGGCAGAGGTATTATGCTCACACTATTACATTGCTTTGGCCTACGTCACTGGCTGTTGCGAGATGTCAAATCCCTGGCAAATCCCTGAAATTGCCTCATAAATTACAATAATGAATAAAGCGTCCAACTCACAGACGGCAAATCAGATCACACCTGAAGTTTTACTTAGTCAATTCTGAAGCTAGAAGGGATTCTCTGTTCAAGCAAGTCTGGAAAAAGCCCGTCTTTCCTTTTTTGTTTTTGCTGGTGTCTTGACTCCCATCCATCAGAACTAAACTCTTAAGTATTTTGCTCAGCTGGAACTGAGTTCTCGTCTTCTTCAGCCTCCATTAGCACCAGTCTCCCTGAATCCATTTTAAGCTGTTGCATTTACCACCACACAGCTCAAAGAACACATTGCCTCCTACACACACTGTCTCTCCCTTCCTCTAACAAAGGAGAAGACAATGGGGGTCCTGTGATTCAGTAGAAGTGCTGTCAAAGCTTGGAGAATTAGTAATCCATCTTCAGGAGAGTTGGATATCCATGGAAGGAAGTGGATTCACCAGATGAATAGCTTGCAAACTGAGTTACCAGGTGATGTTTTTAAAAATTTAAACATTCTAAATTATTTTGTCCATTTCCTTTCAGAATGCCAGAGCTCCACAGAACATAATGGACTCAATATATTTTGGAACATGATGGTTCCGTGATATCCTATATATTGGATATTTGGATAAGGTGACCTTCTCTCTGTGTCAAGTGGAACCGAACAAATCTTGAGATTAGTAGATAGACTGAGAGCTCTATTTTTAATCCCCACCCCCAAACTTGAAAAAAAGCATTTTGCTGATGAGCAAGGATCTGAAAATTTCTAGGGGAGAAAGTAAACAGAATAAGTTTGCAACTGTATGGCATTGCTTTATTGGGTATACAAGAGTATAGGCCATGTAAGGCCATCCCCTGCCTGAAACATATTCTTGTTTGTAGTTGCAGTAATAATTTTTGGCCTGGGAGGAAGTAAAGAGTAACCTTGAACCTGCAAGGAAGATTATTATTAACCTGAAATTGTCAGCAAGCTAGATTGTATTTGTCTGCTCAGTTTTTCCAACTGTAATAGTAGATGATCTGCAGTTTGTAACCATCCTTGACCATGCTTTTGTAATTTGTTTTGCACTGGTTGAAATTGCTTTCCCTTATAAATTAATAAAAATTATTGAAACAGAAAGAAAAGAACAAGGTCCCCAAGTATGTTGCAGTCAAATCGGGTCCTCAGTGAGGAAATCTTGCAGTTAATCCTATACACTGTCTACTCCCAAACAAGCCCCATTAAGCTCAATGGCACTTCCAAGCAATTGTATTTAGGCCTGCAGATTTACTTGTTTAATTGTATGATAAATTCTACAATTGATAAATCTTCATATATTTGTACGTGGAAAACATGACTATTTTAAAGAAGGGGTGGCTAACCTGTTTGGCTGAGGGTTGCATTTGTTGTTGGTCAACCCTCTGGGGTCCCCATGACCCCAGTGACGCAAGTTGGTGCAAATTCCCTAACTTAATTTCACATATACATTTATTGGGTCTGAACTGGTGTTGACTGACCAGAGAAGAAGTATTGGGGTCATGCTGAATAGCTTGATGAAAATGTGAAGCTAGGAATCGATGAAAGGGATTTTAAATAAAGCTTCCAGTATCATAATGCCACTAATCAAATCTACAGTGCAGCTACACTTGGACCTGTATAATTACCCTGTACAGTTCTGGTTGCCACACCTCCAAAATTATATTGTAGAGCTGGAAAAGGTTCAGAAAAGGGCAACCAAATTCATCATCCGGCTGGGACAACTCCCCTAAGATGAAAGTTTAGAAAATTTAGGGGCATTTTAATTCAGAAGGGACGTGGGTGGCGCTGTGGGTTAAATCACAGAGCCTAGGGATTGCCGATCAGAAGGTTGCCGGTTCGAATCCCCACAACGGGGTGAGCTTCCGTTGCTCGGTCCCTTCTCCTGCCAACCTAGCAGTTCGAAAGCACATCAAAGTGCAAGTAGATAAATAGGTACCGCTCCGGCGGGAAGGTCAATGCCGTTTCCGTGCGCTGCTCTGGTTCGCCAGAAGCGGCTTAGTCCTGCTGGCTACATGACCCGGAAGCTGTACGCCGGCTCCCTCGGCCAATAAAGCGAGATGAGCGCCGCAACCCCAGAGTCGGTCACGACTGGACCTAATGGTCAGGGGTCCCTTTACCTTTTTAATGTCCTACTGCCTTTGCCCTAAGATGGGATCACTCACATGTTCATTATTCTCTCCCTTCCACCAATTTATCTCACACTGTCTAAGCTAGCGCATATTAGAAGCAGAGGGAAGGAGTGAACAAGGTGCACTGTAGATGTGCATTTACACACACGTGCATATGTCTGCACAGATACACACCGCAAAAAGCTGATCACACCTCCAAACTCCTACAGCCCACGTGTGACGACAAGATGATAAGCTGTCAGTGTGAGTGTGTGACATGTGAGGACAGAAAATTTCTTAACAATTTTGACACAAGCAATAGGAATAAAGGAAAACAGACATCAAGGCAAGTGCAAGCTTAGGGTGAAGGGGGGGGAATTCTCTGCACACTCTCCAGCCTGCATACAGGTGCAGAGGAAATGCAGTCACAGGTAGCAAAAGAACATATTCACATCCTGGTGTTTGATGCATCTTATATCAGGGATGAGTTTCATGCAACAGCTGTCAGCAGGGAGCAGCGGCCACTCTGACTACTATTCTGCATCCTTCTTTTTGTGGGAATGTTCAGGGAGGCAGGAGAGGATATATTGTTTAATAATATCCTTCGCAACTTGCATTAGCAAGTTCTATAATTTAGCAGAGTAACATTCCCCTGACTAAGATCATAATCCTATGCACCAGGGGATCAGTTCTTTGGAACTCAGAAGGACTTGCTTCTGCATAGCCATGCACTGGATTGCATCGATAAGGTTATTTCAGTTCTAGGAGATCCTAAATAGAAGCAGGAGTTATAAAAGCAATTAATTGCACTGTTGTTGTAGTTTCAGCAGTTAAAAAAAGGAGAGAATAATCTTTCTGTATTGATTTGCTGGTCATGCCTCTTGGGAGTTTTGAATAAAAAATGCACAGGGAAGGGACAGGGCGTAATAGAAATTATTCCAGTTAACAACCCAGTACATGCTTTATGCTGATGCAGTATTTGCTATAAGAAAGGCTGGGAAGGCCACAAACCCAAAGGCATGTGACCAAAATGTCAGGCCAGTCATCTTCAGGTTTTTATTATGAATAAATTTAAAATGGCATAATTTGCCCGAGAGGGAATACTTTTTGTAAGTTGTTGTTTCTTCTTTAGCATTGCATAAGAAGACCCCTGCTGGATGAGGCCAATGGGCCATCTAGTCCAGCATCCTGCTATAACAGTGCCCAACCAGAGCAATCTCCCCACTTGTGCACCCCTGCAACTGGTATTCAAAGGTCATATATAATTGTATACTAGCCATCATGACTAGTTACTTTTGGAATAGTAGAATCATGGAATTGTATGCAGCTCAGTAAACTTTCCTCTCTGTGGTCCCAGAGAGAGATCTTGAACTTGTTCATCACTGCAGAACATTTCTTCTACTGCTGCTACTAGCCATCTCTGACTTCTCAAGCTTCCTCTTCTGCTGCGAGCAATCTGCAGCTTCGAGTGAGTCATCAGGTAGCCTAACCCTCAAAATGGAAAAACACAAGCCTTCTGCTTTCACCCAGAGTGGAACCTCTTGCTCAATGTAAACTTCTCGGCTTTGCAAATGCAAACCTTTACATAAGTTTTAACTTCAATGAATTACATCTTATGCGTATCAAACTTGTGATTTTAACAGTCCTTTTTTCATGAATTTGTCGAATCCCCTTTCTTTTTAATCAAACTTTAGTAACAAATTTAACAAAGAGAAGCAGCAGAAACAAATATGGGGTGGGGAGCGGTGTGAGAGAAAAGGGAGGACAGACCATCCGCTCACGTTATAAATGCAATAGCCATTGATATGTCCAAGTCAGTGGCCATTACTACATCTTGCAGTAGTGAATTACAGTGGTATCTCAGGTTACAGACGCTTCAGGTTACAGACTCCGCTAACCCAGAAATAGTACCTCGGGTTAAGAATTTTGCTTCAGGATGAGAACAGAAATCGTGCAGCGGCAGCAGGAGGCCCCATTAGCTAAAGTGGTGCTTCAGGTTAAGAACAGTTTCAGATTAAGAACAGACCTCCATAATGAATTAAGTTCTTAACCCGAGGTACCACTGCACAGAGTTTGACTATGTATTTGAATGAAGGGGCATCTCCTTTTGTCTGCCCTGAATTTTCATGGGATGTTCCTGAGTTGAGAGAAGAAGAGAAAAAATATCTCTATCCATTTTCCCCAAGCCATGCATAATTTTAGATCTGCTGGTGTCCCACTACTCACATTCTTTTTCTGAACTAAAATAAAGGATAAAGGGATCCCTGACCATTAGGTCCAGTCACGGACGACTCTGGGGTTGCGGCGCTCATCTCGCTTTACTGGCCGAGGGAGCCGGCGTACAGCTTCCGGGTCATGTGGCCAGCAGGACTAAGCCGCTTCTGGCGAACCAGAGCAGCGCACGGAAACGGCGTTTACCTTCCCGCCGGAGCGGTACCTATTTATCTACTTGCACTTTGATGTGCTTTCGAACTGCTAGGGTGGTAGGAGCAGGGACTGAGCAACAGGAGCTCATCCCGTCGCAGGGATTCGAACCGGCAACCTTCTGATCGGCAAGTCCTAGGCTCTGTGGTTTAACCCACAGCGCCACCCGCATCATTAGAACTTTATAAATTCTAGTTCCTTCCGACCTTGTGCTTTCATGTATGAGCACAACCAAGGCAGAGAGAATGTGCTGGGTAACTGCATGAATGTGTTGCACAGATGGATGGATGTGCTGATAATGTTTTGTGATGGGTGCATACCTGTGTCCATGTGAGACCACAGGTATATGCATATGTGCTCCTGACACAATGCATATAAATTTGTTTAACATGTGTGGCATACACAGAAGTAAATACATGCAGTGCTTTTCTACTAGAAAAAAGGTGCCAGTACTTAACTATTACTCACGTTATAGTAAGTGCCATGATCCTAATAACATTTACAGATGTTGAGGTGTTCCAAAGGCATTTGTGTTTCTCTCTTAGTAACACTGTGCTGCATCCATGGAGCTGCATATGTTGTGTGATTATGATTAGGGATGCCAGAGAATTCTGGAAGAAACAGAAGTGGGAATGGAACTTGCCAGGTTTGCTTATTTCTCCTGTATCCAGAATGCAAATCAATCCAGTGAATATGATGTGAATATTCAATGTGAATATTCACTGTTGACAATGGATCCCCCCCTTGTCCCATTTGCACTGAAATGAATGATGTGGAACAACATCATAATATAAATAATTGCATAATTAATTACATAAAACCCCACCACAGCGAACAGCAAGCCGAACGTCAGTGGAAATAGCACTGCATCCTACCAAGACAGATCAGAATGGAAATCAAAGTCTTCTCACAAACCTAATCATAACATGCAGTGCCTGTATATATCCATATATGAATATATATCCATATGAAGGGTGTGGCATATAGTGCCTTTATTTATCTATTAAGTGTGGGGCTTGTGGAAGCATGTTACAGGCAGTGAATTTTTATATGCATAGTATTTTTGTTAGGAATGGCCTCATAGGTGCTACATGGGGTTCTACAGGTTGAAGATGGTAAACATGAATAGCTGCTTTTAATGTGTCATTTTATTTGTCACATTTATTTGTTCCACCCTTCCAAAGGAGCTTAAAGTAGCATGAAGCTACCTCATTTTCATCCTTGGTTAGCCCGAGAGAGAGTGACTTGCCCAAACCCATTCACTTTTTATTCTCTTGTCCCTCTGTTTCATACACAAACTCTCTCCCTCCCCACTAGAAACAGTGTCTGCAGTTTCTTTTGGCCCAGTCCCAGGTTGCTCCTGCATAAGCCTATCCCTTTAATTCCACTTTGTGGGAGAGTTCTTTCAATTCCCTTATACTCAGCACATCAAGGATTCCCACTGTCTTGGCAAATCAGCTTCATCAAGGTCCATAATTCATAACTGTCTCATGTGGCGAGATTTGCAACTGGCTCCCCTTACTGGTACCGGTGAGGGGCTAAGCTGCCAACCAGTGGGAGCAATATTCTTCTGAGTATCCTTGCAGGGAGGTAGAGGAGAGTGATGATTTTGACTTCATATGCACTGGAAATAAATATCTGCATCTAAACTGTTATCTCTCCACAGTGCATAAACAAGTCCATACAAGTAACTTGCTCACTTCTGACATGGCTGCATTTATTCATGTCTATCTATCTAGTTGGGGGATGCGGGTGGTGCTGTAGGTTAAACCACAGAGCCTCGGACTTGCCGATCAGAAGGTCAGCAGTTCGAATCCCCGCGACGAGGTGAGCCCCCATTGGTTGGTCCCTGCTCCTGCCAACCTAGCAGTTTGAAAGCACGTCAAAGTGCAAGTAGATAAATAGGTACCGCTCCGGCGGGAAGGTAAACGGTGTTTCCGTGCGCTGCTCTGGTTTGCCAGAAGTGGCTTAGTCATGCTGGCCACATGACCTGGAAGCTGTATGCCAGCTCCCTCGGCCAATAAAGCGAGATGAGCGCCACAACCCCAGAGTCGGTAACGACTGGACCTAAAGGTCAGGGGTCCCTTTACCTTCTATCTATCTAGTTATCTAGTGGTTTCCTAGAATTTAGGAATCCTCGTGTCAGCTACCAACCCCACCTATGAAATCTTATTCCTTCCCTAGTCAGGGACAGAACACAGAAGTTCTGGAATGTAAAGCAAAGAAGCCATTAACACACAAGTCAGCCAACCCATACCTTGACAAAGTCACTTGCCCCATAGGTTTGCATTGTCAGCGGTAGGACCTATAGCAGCAAGAACAACAAAGAACTCATTTTATCACATTGTTGTTAGGATGAGACCCTAATCTAATGTTCCAAAACTATTTCAGTATTTTTAGATCAGCCTTTCTCCCTGTCTCTTTTAAGTATAGCTCTGTTAGGGACTGCACTATGTTTGAGGATTAATAGGAAAGTGTCTAAGATGCTCCACTTTAGAAAGATGGCTTTAAAAAAAAATGGGGGAAAGATTGGGGATAGAGATACCAGCAGAAGTGTGGAAATGGGTTTGGGCCAATGTAACAAAAATATTAATTTAAATTACGCTAAAGCAGAATGTTCACAAAATATCTGTGGTTTCTTACTCTGCATCTTAAACTAATCCATAATGCAATGAAAGGCTCCCACACTTTTGGCATTGTGAGGAGCTGCATACTGATTTCTTACATAAGTTTTGGAAATATTTTATTAGCCCTTCCTTTTCTGTTTCCCCTGTGTCCATATTAGACTGATAGCCCCTTTGGGCAGGGGCTTGTCAAACCTCAGGCCTTTTGTGTTATTTCTCATGATTCATTGTGGATCAGTATTTGATATTAACTTCTTAACTTTAGTACCTTATTTCTGATTATATTATTTACTGTACAGAGTGTATTTGAATGACTCTGTTTATTTAATTATGATACACTTATTCTTGCATGTGTGTGTATCATTTTTTAAAATAAGATTCCAATTATGTATGTTTCTTTAAACTGCAGATCTAAACTCCACAGGGCTGGTCTAATCACTGAACTTTACTATCTTCTGATGCAGTAGGTGGTTAAGTATTCTGGAAGAAAGAGCCAATTGCTCCAGAAAGATTTATAGTGAAGTTGATGTGTTATTGATTAGCTAATCAAAGCTGGAGCTGGTCTCTCAAGTGGTATTCTGGAATTTTCAAAATCACACTAGAATTTCAATACTAAAGCGTAAGCTAAAACGAATAAAAGAATGGAATCTTGACAAATTAGAAACATGAGGTAGTAAAGATGCAAAATTTGGAACTTTCTGGCATGGTTGTCAAGAATTAATTAACTGTGAGTGCACATGTGTGTAGTACACAGATTGGATCTGGGACTTGTTAATGTTCTGATGCAGTCTTGTGAGGATTAACAAACCTGTGGTGGGGTTGCACTATAGCATGAATTTTGGATAACCATGGATTATTTGCTATCTTTCATAATCAAACAGTTAGTTTTTGTACATTTTAAAGGAATTGTGTAACGTTTATTCCTTGAAATGAACTGAAATGAGTATTCATGAAAGGAATTGACCAGCAATCTCTTTTAAGGTTGGGGCAGTTTCAGAAATCAAGGCATATTTCCTTTCATCCTCTGTTGCTTTTATATTGAAGTGGGTCTGAATCAGCCGGCCCAATTAATGTAATGAGATCAGGTTGTGTCTGGCAGCACCAGCCGGCATGGTACGGTCCTTGTGCCATGAAAAATGAATGTCACATAACTGCAGCCATTGGATTGGCAGGAGCAACACCCGAGGTGGCTGTTACCCTCACAGGAAGTTTTCAGGGGAAGAGCCATTGCAGAGCTATTACGACTTTGCAATTAGGTGGGGCAATGCGTTTATTAATTAGGCCTTCTCTTCCCAAGACTCATTTAATTATCATCCCAGCCTTCGCAGATGCTCCCCTTTGCTTGGGGCTGAGAGATGGATTCGTACATGACTCACAATGTCCCAGTTGTTGCCACATGTGTGTTCAAGTGACACTTTAGACTGAAGTGGCCATTGTAATGGAGATGATGACAAAGCGGGGGGAGCAGATGTGTGAATCCTGAAGTGGCAAAAAGAAGGGGGAGGCGAAAGAGAGTGGTAAACAGAAGGCTAGGAAGTTGAAAGGTGACTATGGCCATCCTTGCACCTTGTTGTTTCATATTTATGTGGTATGAATTATCACTATAGCAGTGCAATGGCTTTAGGTAAATTATAAACCTTAAAAAAGTAAGTCACTGTCAGGGACTGGGCAGAGGTGGAATGGTGGAGACCACCTCCCCATCCCGACCCTTCCAGGGAGGAGGAAGGGGAAGACGGTATAGATTTACAACAGCGAGTTGAAGGAGGTAGCAGCTCAGAGGCAGATGAGGGGGAAAGCTGGGAAATCATGGGAGAGCCAGAACAACACTCGGCTGACACATTCTCATTAGAAAGCATTCCAGACCCTCCATCTCCCAGAACCCGGTGAGCCTTAAAAGTAGGAGAGCAAAGAGCTCAAAGACAGAGGGAACATAGCAGCACCCGTAGAAGTGGTGATGAGAATGACGAATGAGGAAGTGGGAGAGACGGGGGGGGGGTGCAGATACACTGGGGACAATGCCATTATCCAAGAGGCTGGGGTCTATAGCCTCTCTCTGTAAAGATTGAAATAAAAAAGGTCTGTAAGAAACTTTCCCTTGTCTTTATAATTTCCTGGGCAACCAGCCGGGAGCAGCTGACAGCATCCTGACTGTCACATAGTTTTCAAGCCCACTTTTTGATTGGAACTTTCTTGACAGGTGATTTTTAAAAAAGTGCTTGGGGTTTCAAGTGCTCCAACATGCCAATAAATATGAAGGGTAATGGACTCGACAGCTCAGTCCTAAGCATGTACATTTACAAGTTCTACTGGGTTCAATGAGACTTACAGTATTCCCAGGTAAGAATTATAGAAATGTCATTGTATTCAATGACAGCATAAAGGTAAAGGTAAAGGGACCCCTGACCATTAGGTTCAGTCGTGGTCGACTCTGGGGTTGCGGCGCTCATCTCACTTTATTGGCTGAGGGAGCTGGTGTACAGCTTCCGGGTCATGTGGCCAGCATGACTAAGCCGCTTCTGGCGAACCAGAGCAGTGCACAGAAACGCTGTTTACCTTCCTGCCGGAGCGGTACCTATTTATCTACTTGCACTTCGTGCTTTCAAACTGCTAGGTTGGCTGGAGCAGGGACCGAGCAACAGGAGCTCACCCTGTCGCGGGGATTTGAACTGCTGACCTAATCGGCAAGCCCTAGGCTCTGTGGTTTAACCCACAGCCCCACCCGCGTCCCTAATGACAGCATAGTGTGCAACAAAGCAGTATAATTCCAGTCTCATACCATAGCTGTCTTCTGCTGGTCACTTCTACTATATTCTTCAATTGCATTAGAACATTGATGTCTCATAGATGCTGAGAATCCTTCAAGTATATTGACAATTGCTGAGCCAAGGAGAATGTACCCTGCATATACAAAACCAGCCTTCTCCAACCTGCTGACATCCAGACGCTTTGGACTCCAACTCCCATCAGACATCAAAACATCATCAAAAGTCAGAGATGATGGGAGTTTTAGTCCAAAACATCTGGAGAGCATCAGGTTGGGGAAATGCTGGACAAGATAAATACATGCTTCAAACAGTCATTTTTGCAAAATGGCTTGAGAAATGGTCTCCCTGCAGTAATATAATGTCCCGGGAAAGACATGGTAATATGATTTAACCACATGAGATTGCATTCTATTCGCATAAACAATTTGATTCCTAGAAAGTGGTCTTGTGAATCAGCTCGGAAAAGAAAATGTGGGTGTGGATGGGGAAACAGAAGGGCTAGTTCATGCACAAACCACTCCTTAATTAGAGATATGAGACTGCATGAGATAGCATGTGGTTCCAGGAACAAAACTGGTGTTTTGGATCAATTCTCTTTGTTATTCTAGACCTCTCAGCAGCTTTCAACATAATTTGAACACTAAACATTACTGGGTCATCAAATATTGACTCAAAATGTTCTACCCATTTGTCATGCTGGCTGCTTTTCCCTCTGCCCTTTCCAATAGTTGCTTAGGAGAGGCCATATATCAGGGGTGGTAAAACTTTTTTTTCTTTCTGTTGAGGGCTGCACTCAGTTGAGGTACATTTGAGGGTAGCCTCTTGAGGGCTGTATACTGGCAGCACAAGAGGTCAGAGTCAAATGTGGGCAGGGATAGAATCCAAAAAGGCCAGGAGCTCAGTCTTTCTGCCACTTATCTCTCTTTCTCTCTGTTTCTGCCACCCTCTTTTCTTTCTTGCTCTTATTGGCAAGAGGATGGAAGGAAAGCTATAGCCAGATCAACATTTTGTGTCTTGACATGTGTGTTTTAATAAATTAAATAAAAATGACGTTCATAGAATCATAGAATTGCAGATGTGGAAGGCACCACAAGGACAATCTAGTCCAACTCCCTGCAATGCAGGAATCTTTTGCCCAACGTGGGGCTCAAACCCACAACCCTGAGATTAAGAGTCTTAGGTTCTATTGGCTGAGCTGTGCACTAGAGTTAAAATGGATCCCCATTCATTCAGATATTCAACTTCTTAAGACCCAGGGAAGGGACCTGAAACAGAAAGCCCTCCAGAGGACATATGTGCATGCTAACGTTCTTTTAAAAGTTAGACAACAAAACAGGGGAAATGTACCTGAACACAGAAACATTTGGAGCATGAATGATGAGTGAAAGAGTCATTAGGAAGGATTCTATTGTTTACAAGTGTGACAGCCTTATCTCTGTGTGACTGAGTGACATGTGCATGAAAGTGAAAGTGTGAGTGGGTAGCACTGAGATACAGAATTTTTTACTTTACATAAAAGAGGGGAAGGTATATGAGCAATACACAGTGAGAAACTGCGAGGAGCAATATGTTTGGTTTTGAGATCAGGAATGCATGTGTCTGTTGAGGCTGAAATTACAAATGCATTTTCACACACTTTAATCATCATAATACAACGATCTTCCCCTATGTCTGTTCATGTGTGTTACCACCACTATTCACAAGGTATGCTTTCCCAGCTTCAAATGTCACCACACCACCCTCCAGTTAGCAGGTGCAGAAGACTCCCCAGCTTGCCTTCTCCAGATTCGTGGTACATTGTCATCAGACTCTGATCATGATGTGGCTGGTGACAGTCCTCACCCTGTTGCCATCCCATTTTTTGCATTACCTGCTTGCTGATCTATTCTCTCAAATCCCAGAGCTAATGAAATAGTAAGCTGGGAGGATAGTTCTTGTCAATTTCAGTGATGCATGTGTAAGATAACACAGTGTTTCTAACAATTAAAGTATTGTTATGCTTTAATGAAACTGAAAATGCTTTCTACTGACATTTGCAGTGACTGGATAGCAGAGGGTAGGATGTGCTTCCAGGTGACCCATTTATTGAGCATTCATCCTGATTTGTTTGCAGGGAGGTCTGATGCTGCTGCGTCAAACCAAGTGTAACCACACACTTTCCAGTGCATTTTGCTGTCCCTTTCCTTATTGCAAAAAGTCTTATATTTGGGGGAAGTGGGTTGGTTGCACATGACCTCCCAATTTGCCAGTACAGTGGTACCTCGGGTTACAGATGCTTCAGGCTACAGACTCCGCTAACCCAGAAATAGTACCTCGGGTTAAGAACTTTGCTTCAGGATGAGAACAGAAATTGTGCTCCGGTGGTGGCGCAGCGGCAGCGGAAGGCCCCATTAGCTAAAGTGGTGCTTCAGGTTAAGAACAGTTTCAGGTTAAGAACAGACCTCCGGAACGAATTCAGTTCTTAACCCGAGGTACCACTGTATGTGACTGAATCCCAATCAAAACTAGCAACAGTCCAGAAGTGCCCTAATATAGGGTCATGCCACAGTTGAAGGCCATGGCAGACTTTGGGCTTTCAAATTTCAATGGTGCCCTGTGTGACAAAATTCACCTCCCCTCCCCTCTCACCTTCTGTTCTACATCATTGTTTCAGTGTGCAGTGCAGGCAAACCGGTTTCACCCCCTTAAATCCACCTCTGATGAAAAATTGAGGGAGCTGGTCTGCTCCTGTGAGTGATCACTGTCAAAGCAGCACTTTTGTGATGTGTGAAACTGTGAGCAGGTGAGGGTGGGGGGG
>JAXCMG010000230.1:1135057-1163946 GCA_034642415.1 Podarcis siculus | reverse complement strand
ATAATAATAATAATAATAATAATAATAATAATAATAATAATAATTTATTATTTATACCCCGCCCATCTGGTTGGGCTTCCCCAGCCACTCTGGGCGGCTTGAAAAATAATAATATTAAAATACTGTAATACATCAAACATTAAAAGCTTCCCTAAACAGGGCTGCCTTCAGATGTCTTCTAAAAGTCTGGTAGTTGTTGTTCTCTTTGACATCTGGTGGGAGGGCGTTCCACAGGGAGGGCGCCACTACCGAGAAGGCCCTCTGCCTGGTTCCCTGTAACTTGGCTTCTCACAGTGAGGGAACCGCCAGAAGGCCCTTGGTGCTGGACCTCAGTGTCTGGGTAGAACGATGGGGGTGGAGATGCTCCTTCAGATATACAGGACTGAGGCCGTTTAGGGCTTTAAAGGTCAGCACCAGCACTTTGAATTGTGCTCGGAAACGTACTGGGAGCCAATGTAGGTCTTTCAAGACAGGTGTTATGTGGTCTCGGCGGACACTCCCAGTCACCAGTCTAGCTGCTGCGTTCTGGATTAGTTGTAGTTTCCGGGTCACCTTCAAAGGTAGCCCCATGTAGAGCGCATTGCAGTAGTCCAAGCGGGAGATAACCAGAGCATGCACCACTCTGGCGAGGCAGTCCGCAGGCAGACAGGGTCTCAGCCTGTGTACCAGATGGAGCTGGTAAACAGCTGCCCTGGACACAGATTTGACCTGTGCCTCCATGGACAGCTGTGAGTCCAAAATGACAATATGCATTTTTGTACAGAATGTGTGGCTGGGGAACCGCGTTGCAAAATCTGGAGAAATAAAAAATTCGAAACAAATTCGCATATTGTTTTAGAAAGAGTGATTTCCTTAACTTTGCCTTTAAATGTGAATTGAATCAAATTGCACCCCCTGTCCCTAGTCCCTCGATCACTGTTACCCCTGCTTGGGCAAAGCAAACCCACCTGAACTGAAATACTCTGGACCCAAAGAAGCAATTGTGTGTTGCGGCTTCCCAGTCTGCATTTGATCCTGCTCCCCCCCCCTCCAGGCAGCCCTGCTTCAGAAGGGAAAGAGCTGGCTCCTGGTCATCACATCAGGTTTTATGATTCCTGTCGGTAGTCGCTGGTGCCCCTAAGGTGCTTTCGTCTCCTGCTGTTCTGTTTCCTCTTCACTTCTGTGGGTTTCCTGCCCCTTCCGCCAGTCCATGCGGCCTCTGCCCGCCGTGCCCCGATGATCTTCCTCCTATTGTCTTTGTGGCATGCCAGGATTCCCGCACTTCAGCCAGGGGTTCCTGGAAAAAGGCCAGATGGGCGAACTTCCCAGCGACAGCAGCAGGATGCGGCATCCCAAAGCCACGTTATGTGACTCAGGAGGGCAGAACGCACAGGACAGATAATGAATGGCACCAGTTCCCAACATTTGCTGCACCAGCATCCGGATACGGAGAAGGCCTGTGTATTGGCTCCTACACTGTGATAATAAGAAAAGGCAGAAACCCTGCTGAAGTATAAGATGCCTGTAGCATGCATGTTTACGCGGATGTAAGTCTCACTACGTTCCTTCCCAGTAAGCGCAATTTGGATTGCAGCTTAAGTATTACTGCATTTTTTCGTCTCTTTTTTGGGGCTCCAAATTGAGAAAATGGAGGGAGATTGCCCACAGTTGCTGAGCTTTTTTTTGGGGGGGGATTGCCCACAGTTGCTGAGCTCATACCTACGGGACCGCCTCTCCTGGTATGCCCCACAGAGAAACCTACGGTCTGCAAATAATAACATCCTTAAGGTCCCAGGCCTCAGAGAGGTTAGGCTGGCCTCAACTAGAGCCAGGGCCTTCTCGGCTGTGGCTCCAATATGGTGGAACGCTCTGTCACAAGAGACTAGGGCCCTGCGGGACCTGACATTTTTCCGCACGGCCTGCAAGATAGAGTTGTTCCACCTGGCCTTTGGTCAGGGCGCAGCCTGACTCCCTCCTCTGGCAACCTGCACAGAATTTTGCTTAATCGGTTGCCATCAACTTGATTTTAATTAATTTTTATAATGAAATTTTTAGAATGTTTGATTATTTGACTGTTTGATTATTTGATTGTTGTTAGCCGCCCTGAGCCCGGCTCCAGCTGGGGAGGGCGGGATATAAATAAAATTTATTATTATTATTATTATTATTTTGAGGGGCGATTGTCCATGGTTGCTATGTCCCCCCCCCCCGTTTGTTTTTTTTGCAAAAATTTGCTTACCCGCAGGATTGCCACAGCCAATCCCATGCACATCAGTGAAGCTCCAGTCATATGCACACTCGCCAAAAGCAAACGCCAATCGCACGCCCAATTGCCACAGCAGCCAATAGCCAGCGGACCTTGCCGCAGACACCAATCACCTGCAAAAACACCGCTGACAATCTCCAGCTCACGGCAGCCACCAATCGCCCATCCCACCTCTCCACTATCTGTGTATAAGACAACCCCATTTTTTTTTGCATAATTTTAAAATAAAATAACCTTGTCTTATACACAGAAAAATAAGGTACATGCCAGTTTTGTATTGGCTACATGCACACAATCCTGGAAAGGCTTCCATTCTTCTGATGCTCTGCCAAGCTAGGTGTGCTTAAACCTAACTAAGGCTGCCTTGCTCAGTAGAGTATTGGGCAGGCTGTCGGGATCCCTAATGAGCATAGCTGTCAACTTTCCCCTTTTCCTATGAGGAATCCTGGGACGCGGGTGGCGCTGTGGGTTAAACCACAGAGCCTAGGACTTGCCAATCAGAAGGTCGGTGGTTCGAATCCCCGCGACGGGGTGAGCTCCCATTGCTCGGTCCCTGCTCCTGCCAACCTAGCAGTTTGAAAGCACGTCAAAGTGCAAGTAGATAAATAGGTACCACTCCGGCGGGAAGGTAAATGGCGTTTCCATGCGCTGCTCTGGTTCGCCAGAAGTGGCTTAGCCATGCTGGCCACATGACCTGGAAACTGTACACCAGCTCCCTCAGCCAATAAAGCGAGATGAGCGCCGCAACCCCAGAGTCGGCCACGGCTGGACCTAATGGTCAGGGGTCCCTTTACCTTTACCTTTATGAGGAATCCTATTCGGAATAAGGGAATTTCCCTTAAAAAAGGGAAAACATTGACAGCTATACTAATGAGGCTGTGGTCGCCCCCAAACTGTCAGTATTTTGTGAGCTGGATCTGAGTGCGCACCAAAAAATTAGGTTTATGCAATTGAAGTCGATTCCATTGCTCTGTTGCCCTGGTGGAACAAATCCACTTAAAAACAAACAAACTGACTTTTTGTGGTTAGGAAAGTGATGGGGAAATTCACATGGGATGAGTGAGTGATTAATGGGAAGATGCACAACCACAAGTAAATCAGGATGAATTCCGGATGAATGCTGATTGCCATATGACCTCTCAACAAACAAATCAGAACAGATGCTTGATAAAGACATAATCTAACCTCGCTTTGAAGCAAGTGCTATCATGCACTTTCCTGAGCAATTTTCTATCCCTTTCCTTATCACAACAAAATTGTTTTTTGGGGGGGAAGTGGGTTTGTTATGTAAGACCTCCCAATACACTATAGTTGCGAAATCTGAATTTGACTGTATGCAATGAATCCCATCCATGAAACTGTGATAGTCTGGAAACACCATATGTAAAAACCACTTAGCTTTGGCTGGGCTGCGGCAACCCTACACATACTCAGTGACTTGGAAGTTTGCTTCCCTGAAATCCATGCGGTACTGAATTGCACTGTAAAAAATCAAAACACCTGGTGGATAAAGGTAAAAGGGTAAAGGGGACCCCTGACCATTAGGTCCAGTCATGACCGACTCTGGGGTTGCGGCACTCATCTCGCTTTATTGGCCGAGGGAGCTGGCGTACAGCTTCCGGGTCATGTGGCCAGCATGACTAAGCCGCTTCTGGCAAACCAGAGCAGCACACGGAAACGCCGTTTACCTTCTCGCTGGAGCGGTACCTATTTATCTACTTGCACTTTGACGTGCTTTTGAACTGCTAGGTGGGCAGGAGCAGGGACTGAGCAACGGGAGCTCACCCCGTCGCGGGGATTTGAACCACCGACCTTCTGATCGGCAAGTCCTAGGCTCTGTGGTTTAACCCACAGCGAATTACAAGCAAATTAAAACAATAACAGCATCCCCTCTTGTAAACAGTCCTCCAAGAGGCAGGATCTTCAAAGGGCAAATCACTTTTGCCTTCTGCTTGTAAATTAGAACATTTGGACACACCTGACCTGATCACTTTCCAAGTGTTCAAAATAGGAGAAGCGATTATGCAAGGAAAAGGGGCAACAGGCGCTAGGCCCCTAAACATTGGTGGCTGCTGCTCATTTGGGCTGGTAGGGCAGAAGGCAAGGAAGCCAACAGCAGTGGACCCCAGAACCAATGACAAGCAGAGCAGACTAATTCTAGCTTTGTCCCCATGAGTTATACAAGAGGCACCTTGAGACTACAGAGGAGGAAGTGGACAGATTGTGTCACCTGCTGGTACTGGCTGGCTGGATATAGATGGAAGTTCCTGTGGCAGTGCCCCATTCACTCTGATGGACAAGCCTCCCTGCACTCCTTAGAACACCTGTAGAAAGCTGCTGCGATTCCCAGCAGTCCATGGCAGAGCGGTTTTACAGATGCTCTCTGCCATGAACATGCATAGACTGGGATGCGGCCAACTAATTCACACACAGAGCACATCTCGAATGCCCGAATTTTTTTGAACCTCCAGTTCAGGCACCCCAAACCTCGGCCCTCCAGATGTTTTGGGACAACAACTCCTACCATCCCTAGCTAACGGGACCAGTGGTCAGGGATGATGGGAATTGTAGTCCCGAAACATCTGGAGGGCCAAGTTTGGGGATGCCTACTCCACTTGTTTAAGGGACGCAGGTGGTGCTGTGGGTTAAACCACAGAGCCTAGGACTTGCCGATCAGAAGGTCGGCGGTTCGAATCCCCGTGACGGGGTGAGCTTCCGTTGCTCAGTCCCTGCTCCTGCCAACCTAGCAGTTTGAAAGAACATCAAAGTACAAGTAGATAAATAGGTACCGCTCCGGCGGGAACGTAAACGGCATTTCTGTGCACTGCTCTGGTTCACCAGAAGCAGCTTAGTCATGCTGGCCACATGACCCGGAAGCTGTACGCCGGCTCCCTCGGACAATAGAGCAAGATGAGCGCCGCAACCCTAGAGTTGGTCACGACTCGACCTAATGGTCAGGGGTCCCTTTACCTTTACCTTACTTCAGTTGTTGCTGCAAACCTCAAAATGGCAAGAAGAATCTGCATTGAAATGTGACTCTCTCTCTCTCTCTCTCTCTAGCCAGAACAATACAGTGGCACCTCACGTTACATATGCTTCAGGTTACATACGCTTCAGGTTACAGACAACCCAGAAATAGTGCTTCAGGTTAAGAACTTTGCTTCAGGATGAGAACAGAAATTGTGCTCCGGCGGTGTGGCAGCAACGGGAGGCCCCATTAGCTAAAGTGGTGCTTCAGGTTAAGAACAGTTTCAGGTTACGTACGAACCTCCAGAACGAATTAAGTACTTAACCTGAGGTACCACTGTAATGACATTAAGCAGATAAACTCTTTTCAGTGTTCAGGCTTTGAGTGCCATTGCTTATGCAGCCAAAACAGCACCCCCCCCACACACACATAAGAGGGAGGTATCGGCAGGCCCAGGGGAACAACAAAGTTTCCAGAAGTACAAACAATATTTGGAGGGGGGATATCAGAGAAGGGACCCCTCTAAATGGCCTAGTGAAGACATTCCATGCTCAGGGAGCGTGGAATGCTGACTGCTGGGGTGGGTGAGGACAGAAAACCAGGATGATAGGTGGAACGGGGCACAATGTAACATTTTGCTGCAGGGGGCACTTCCGTTAGATAGAGTAACTGCACTGTTTGGATGCCGTTTCACTTCTTTTGGGCACTAAATGTGCTACTACTAACTTCCAGCAGGTGGTGCTAGTGCACCACAGACAGCCCCAGTCCAAGGACCAGAGAACATTGACTTTCCCTTGAGAAATGCATAGCATCTTGCAACTCTGGTTCTTTTAATTAAATGATTGGTCAAATGAAGCAAATATTTTTCTCCAGAACCAGAGTAGGCTGGGGTGGCTCTGTGTCCTTCTAACTCCGTATCAGTTCCAGTTCCTTGCTTCCTCCAAACAAAGGGTGTTTATTTGCCTAGATTGGGGCTTGTCTGAATCAGGAGACTGTCCTCTCCCTTTCTGAAGAAGGTGACCCTGACCCTTCTGGTTAGATCCGGGATGGACATCCTGCAGTGCTCCAGATGTTGCTGGACTAGGGCTCCCATCACCCCTGACCCACCTCTGGCCTGGCTATTCTAGGAACACAGCTGCTGGCTCTAGAATTTCTTAGCTGAAAGCAGAAGAATCAGCTGAATTGATGTCTTTAAAACAGGGGTCGGCAAGGTTTACCTCGCCTGGGCCGGTTCACTCCAGCAGAGATCCATCCATGAGCTGGATTGCGTGTGCACATGAGTGTGCGAGCCCGCAATTTCCGGCATCTGTGTCTGCGCAGACACGATTTCTGGTGTCGGCACATGCGCAGATGTGATTTCTGGCACCGTGGAAGCGAGTCCCCGCACCGTGCTGGTTTAGCATAGCGTGCGGGGACTTGTTTAGTGGGTGGCTCAGTTCAGGGGCAGCTCGTGGGCCGGTTAAATGACCGCCGTGGGCAGCTTGTGGCCCATGGGCCTTAGGTTGCCTACCCCTGCTTTAAAACACGGCCCAAACATTTGGTATGGCTCCTTATGCTATTAGTCACCTTCCCAAGAACTTTCTGAAAGTATAGGTTGTTTCTGTGATGCTGATGATGCGGATGACAGCTCTCTGTTATAAAGTACCCAGTCAAGGGATAAACTTCATTTCACTTCACTCCTCATTGCGAGCCAACTTCACATGTTCGGTGAATGTGTGTGTGTGTTGAAACTGTACCCCACCATGCTTGCTCCCAGACTCCAGGGGTCTGGATGGTGCCTACCTCAAAGGGCAAGCTTTGCAGGTACAAGCTCATTTAACACAATTTGGAAACTAGGTCAGAGCAAGAGTAGTAGTAGTAGTAAGGTAAAGGGACCCCTGACCATTAGGTCCAGTCGTGGCCGACTCTGGGGTTGCGGTGCTCATCTCACTTTATTGGCCAAGGGAGCTGGTGTACAGCTTCCGGGTCCTGTGGCCAGCATGACTAAGCCGCTTCTGGTGAACCAGAGCAGCGCACGGAAACGCCGTTTACCTTCCCGCTGGAGCGGTACCTATTTACCTACTTGCACTTAGACGTGCTTTTGAACTGCTAGGTTGGCAGGAGCAGGGACCGAGCAACAGGAGCTCACCCTGTCACAGGGATTCGAACTGCCAACCTTCCGATCGGCAAGTCCTAGGCTCTGTGGTTCAACCCACAGCACCACCCGCATCCCTAATAATAATAATAATAATAATAGCATTTGAACAGGAGTGGTTGAATTACGGGAGGAAATGTGTGCATTAAAAACACACACACACAAACAAACAAACAAACAAACAAACGCAAACACTTAAGTTAGGGTTTATTCACACTATCTCAAATTTTACTTTGTAGCTTTGCCTCTTTCTTCATTTTTTTGGGGGGGTATGAGGGTGACATCTCAGTTTTCCTGAGAAACTCACTTTTCACCTAACTGATAGTAGCATAGAAAGGTTTTCTAAAACCATTACATGCCGCTGTCCCATATAATGTGTGTTTGCCATATAATAGTTTCTGAGTTACCTCCTCTGTGCCCCTGCCCATGTCTCACTCACCAATTATCAACCCTCCTTGCCTCATTTCTTTTCCGTTGTTGCTGAAGTTCATTTCCAGCTTCCCCTTTCTCTCCTTTCTGGGTGGATTTACCTAGGAGGAAGCCCCTTTGCACTCCATGGGGCTTACATCCGAGTAGGAGTGCCTGTGACTGGGTTGTGGTAGTAAGGGATGCAGTCTGAATTTCCCTTTATTCACTTGTGGGAGGGGGGCTGTTGGGAGACCCTGAGAACACACACACATAATGTGTCTCTATGAATGTGTCCCCTGTCTATCAATATATTCAGAGCAGACCACTTGCATGGCTGCTATTGCTGATAGCAGTGCTGACCGCTGAAAACACATTGTTAGGCGGTTGTGGATATTAAATATAGTTTAAGCACGGCAACAATCTAACGGTGCCCTGAAAATGAAAGAGAGAGAAATAGAAGCAAGCAGAGTGCATGTGTTTTTCTTGTTTCTGCCAGAGACAATGACAGAAGGGAGTGTCAGTCGGTTTTATGAGCTGCTTACAGAGGGTCCATAAACAGGTGTGTTTTTTTTTAAATGAGCAGCAGTATGACTCTAGATTTGAAATACTGTACAAACAGGCAGAAAATGTGGTCCTGGTACAACAGAATGAAGCGATTGTGAATTAAGTTTGCAAGACACACACTTAACCCTAGGGGGCAGCAGAGGAAAAGGAATTCAACCAACAGTACTTTGATTTACAGATGGCATTTCCTGCAGCAGAAAACAGCAGAGGCTTTTATTGCACATGAAATACTAATATCATTTATTAAGCTTTTGTGGACTAGACTTCACATCATCAGGGAACTGCAACTGGGAATATTTCTTTGTGCCAAAGGCAAGAGGGTGCTCGCTCCCAGGACTGATCAGTAGTCAAATCAAAGCAGCAGCCTTCACAAAACCTGGTATGATAAATAAGCTGGCAGGATTAGGACCCTCTGCAGCATCCCAGTACATTTGAAAAATGGGGACCTTAAATCTTAGAACATCAGCCCGGGAATCCACAAGGTGTTGGTCTGTGGTCCGCTGCTGCCACCTAATGGCAATGTGATGCAATGACAGATTTTAGTTTGTACAAAGTGATAAAAGTTAAACAGAACTACGGTATTAGCTTAGGGGAGTGCTTAGGGCGGGCATGGCCAAACTTGGCCCTCCAGATGTTTTGGAATTACAACTCCCAAAACCCCTAGCTAACAGGATCAGTGGTCAGGGATGATGGGAACTGTAGTCCCAAAACATCTGGAGGGCCGAGTTTGGCCACGCCTGGCTTAGGGCTTATCCACACTTACAGGCCTGTGCTTAAAAACTCTGTATCAAAGCAGCTTCTTTTTTGCTCCAGAGCTTTCCTGGTGAAAATCCCCTCTTTATTGCTCAATTGGAGCAAAAATCAATTTGGGTTTTCCACGGACTGCAGTTTGCTCCGATTGAGTTTTAAAGACCATATTTTCACAAAGACAGCTCTGCAGCAAAAGAAGGATGCTCAGATGTGGAGCTTTAAATTGTGGAACGAGCAGAGGAAAAATAAATGTGGACAAGCGCTTAGTGTTCTTGGTTTAAGGCTCCACCAAACTGACCTTAAGGTTCAGGTTAGCCAGCATGCAATAGCTGGTGGGCTGTGCTAGACTTGGTGACTCACTGTCAGTAATGCATGGTAAATGTTAGACTTACTCACAGTAGACACATTCAAGTTGATGAACATGATGAACTCGGGTTCATTCAGTTTAATGAGTCTACTCTGAGTAGACAACCTTAATTGGAGACAACCCTAACTGTAGTTGGATCTCTACTTGCTGGCCTAAAAAAAAAGGCAAAGGACCCCTGACAGTTAAGTCCAGTCACGAATGACTCTGGGGTTGCGGTGCTCATCTCGCTTTACTGGCCGAGGGAGCTGACATTTGTCTGCAGACAGTTTTTCTGGGTCATGTGGCCAGCATGACTAAGCCGCTTCTGGCGAAACCAGAGCAGCGCACGGAAACACCGTTTACCTTCCCGCTGGAGCGGTACCTATTTATATTCAAACCGCCAACCTTCCGATCGGCTCAGTGGTTTAGACCACAGCACCACCCACATCCCCTACTCTCTGACCTACTTTCTGGTAATACAACCTTGTTCTCTTTTCTTTTAGGGCTGGGCATCTCTTCTCTGGCAAGGCCAGGGGTACACAACCTTTTTGCAGGGGGCTTGGAGTCTGCATTTACGTCCGCCAACACTTCAGGGGTTGCATGCTACTGGGGGGCATGGCCTCCCCTGTCATATTCTCTCTCTCTCTCTCTCTCTCTCTCTCTCTCTCTCTCTCACACACACACACACACACACACACACACACACATGCAGGACACAATGACATGGCCCTCCTCACCACCACCATAGCTGATCTGTGCAGACAAGTTGAGTAGGTGGAGAGGGGTGTTACTGTCCCATCCCTAGGCACCAAATGATGCATCTGAGGTCCAGGAAGGAGGTGGTTTGAATCCCCATCGGGGTGTTGGGATGGTCAGAAAGGCTTAAACTGCATTTACTTATTCCTTATTTTTTACTTTTGCCAAAATCAGTGAGGTCATGGGGGGGGGGGCTGATACAATGTTTCATGTTTAATTTTTCAGTTGCTTTCCTCCAAACATGCAATTTGTCTTTTTCACAGCTGGGTTGACATTTTCATTGAGCTGTCCACCCCAAAATCTCTTTTCCGGTCATTTGTCACCAGTTCAGACCCTTTAAGTGCAGATGTGAAGCTAGGGTTTGTCCCCCCACCCCAATATCTACCACTTTATTCTTTCTTACACTGAACCTCGTTTGCCATTTTCATGCCCACTTAGCATTTTGGGAATATTATTTTGGAGCCCTTTACAATCTCCCTTCCCCCCCATCACCCCAAACAATTTGGTGTCATCTGGTAGCACCAAGTCCCCATCTTATTGAATTCAGGATTCCCCATTAGTAGACTGAAGGGATATTATCTGGTTGGATCAGTGCTTCTGCCAAACACTTGCCACTGCCTGCCAACGCACGTTAGCTACATTTCTCACACCCTTGCCATGCTGGGGCTGAATCCACCATAGACTTTGACTTCCAGGCATAAGCTGAACACATGTGAAGCCATCAGCGTGGTTCTTCAGACCACAGATGAGAGGAATGCTGTTTCTGAATGTAAAAATAAAAATCTCCACAAGTAGAAAACAAGCATATCAGGGCGAAAAGCCACCTCCACTACTGTTCTACTTGCAGGGAGGAGGTTGTATGGAGAGGGACATTCTAAAATGTAATCACCTACTTGCAGCCTGCCAGGTGGTACAATCCACTCTATGCTTTCGTTTTGCTACTGGCCCCTGTCTCTGCTTTATCCGTACAACTCACTGAGCAGTAGTACTGTTATTATTTTGCAGATGGGCAAACTGAGGCAGACAGCCCGAGTAGCTTGTATGTAGTGGGGGGAACTCTGTAATCTCGAAAAGCTTTCTCATCAAACTAATATCATGTGCATGGAAGCCTCCAATTCAAATCCTTCTGCTGCCACCATGAATTTACTAGCTGGCTTTGAGGCAAGCCATTATTCCATTAGGCTCAGTCCTTGCCCCTTTCTGCAATAGGGGGATAATAATCCTTGCCTACATTGGAGGGCTGTTAAGGTGATAGTTGTGCAAGATGTAAGAATATATGGCATATTTACATACTGTTGTAGGGCCCAAGAGCCAGGCTGCTCAACATTTCCCTTAAAAACGTGAGCATGAAATTTAGCTTTTGCACGTTTCCGTTTTTATCTTTGACTAAAGGGGGCGAGGTGCGTAGTTTTAAAGCACCCAGGTCTTTAAAGCACCCCAAACTGGGGCACCCCGACTACTTTCCTGCTTTCTCTCTCTCTTTCCCATCAGGAAACCGGGCAGCTGCTTTCCTGTTCTCACAGGCCGGCAAATGCGGAGCTGAATGTTCTGTACCTGCCTCTAGGACCTAAAAGACGCACGGCTTTGCCAGAGCTTGTAATTTCGCTTAATTAAAGGAGTGATAAAGGATTCCGGCAGCCTCCAATTAAATGGCACGGCAGGGCGGAGGCAGAGCTTAAGGTATGTGTGTGTCCATGGGATTGTCACTGAGGTCAGGCTGCCATTTCCCTAAGCTGGGCCAGAATGCGCCCTGCCCATTTTCTCACTCTGGCATCACAGCTGACACACCCTCAGGGCAAATGGGACACTCATCCTGGCGCCAGATCCAGGCCCTTTTGTCAGAGGGAGCCATGCAGCACCTGGGCATCCCCATTCCCCCGATGTCCTGGACAGTGCTGGATTTACGTATAAGCTAAACAAGCTATAGTTTAGGGCCCCACTCTCTTGCCCCCCCATTTCACTATTAATATAAGGTAAAGGTAAAGGTACCCCTGCCCGTACGGGCCAGTCTTGACAGACTCTGGGGTTGTGCGCCCATCTCACTCTATAGGCCGGGGGCCAGCGCTGTCCGAAGACACTTCCGGGTCACGTGGCCAGCGTGACATCGCTGCTCTGGCGAGCCAGAGCCGCACACGGAAACGCCGTTTACCTTCCCGCTAGAAAGCGGTCCCTATTTATCTACTTGCACCCGGGGGTGCTTTCGAACTGCTAGGTTGGCAGGTGCTGGGACCAAGCAGCGGGAGCGCACCCCGCCGCGGGGATTCGAACCGCCGACCTTTCGATCGGCAAGCCCTAGGCGCTGAGGCTTTTACCCACAGCGCCACCCGCGTCCCCACTATTAATATACTTCTTCTTAATTGTATTTCAGTTCAACAACTACTTTGATAAAATACGTATTTTGTTATGTGCAAATGGCTTTGGATACCTATAAGGTCCATAAATTAACCATATAGCATATATTCAACACAAAAAACAGTGACAATTTGTTGTTGACAAAGGACAGCTGGACACATAAAGGGCCCCTTTGCCTTCAGTAGCTTAGGGCCTCATCAAACCTAAATCCGGCGCTGGTCCTGACCCACTGGGGGAACAAGCAGGGCTGATGCACCCAATTACACACACACACAAAATCTTTATGGATTGATCGGTCTCATAAATCTACCTGCTATTTCCATTCGAATTAAGGGATAATTCTGATAAAGGTATCCTCCCGCTTCTTTGTTTTTAAATCACGGATAACTTGCAGCAGCAGATACACACCTGATATTTAAAACACATTCCCTGCACATGGCTTTCCCTAAAGTGTCCTGGGAACTGCAGTTTCTCCCCCACAGAACTATAATTCTCAGCACCTTTAACAAACTTCAGTTCCCAATCTTCCTTGGGCGAAATCCTGTGCATGGAATGCGCTCTAAATGTTTTGTGTGTGAGAAGGCAAGAGGCATTTCCTTTTCTTTGCATCTGCCACCCACCATTTTCTGTTAGTTCTTGTGCGCAATATATATTGATATTTAAGTCTGCTCTCAGATTAGTCTTGGCCAGGAGCAGCTAGCCTATGGCCCTCTAGAAGAGGTGGCTGGACTTTGGCTCCCATCACCCCTGGCCATTGGCCATGTTTGCTTGGGCTGATGGGAATTGGAGTCCAGGTGGACTCTCTCTCTCCCTCTGGTCTAGAGTATCATTTTATAGCCAATCAAAATAAGCTTGATCTAACACTAATTTGCTTAATAGCGCAGCTCTCAAAAAAAGCGGGGTAATCTCTTGGTTATCAGTCCACCATACGATCCAGTCCCTCCTTCCAATAGCATTTATTTACTGTACCCTCCGTTTCTTTTTAAATTATTATTAAAAAGTCCTCTTTCCAATTTGGTAGATGGCTAGCTGGGGAATTCTATGGGAAGAGAACTGGGTGGGTGGCGATGTGGAAACTAAGCCAGACTTGGCATGGAGCAGGGGGGAAATATGAATGACTTCTTAAAGACATTTATATCCCACTTAATTATTCACTTTTCTAAGCAGTGTAGATAAGAAACAATCCACAGAAAACGGGACAATAAAATAATTTTTAAAAATCATGAAACCGAACACTCCTTTAAAAATACCTGCAGGAACAAAGAAGTCTTAGTCGTGTGTCTGATCTTCAGCAAGAAGGGTGCCCATGTAATCTCACAATTGGAAGGGAGTTCCACAGGCTTCGGCCCACTACACTGAATGAGCAGAACAGAACGGGAATTGGTGTCCGGATGATGCAGTAAGACATCTAAGAGTTGACCCTAAATCAGAGGGTTGGAGCAAAGAATTGCCCTATTTGGGTTCTGCATCAGACAGCCATGTTTGTGGAAGCTATGCTAAGTGTGGGACCCCCCATGCCAGCTCAGGGGAGCTTTATGCCACCCTCCAAGAGATGAGTGGCAGCACGGGCAAGTCCTTTGGAGAAGAAGGTCCCTGGGCCATGCAGACTACCTTCCCGTGGAGCTGAGGGAAACAAAACCAAGCCTTGCTCTGTGTTGATGGGTCTGCAATAGCCTGCCTTTCACACCAGTTTCTGAAGCATGGTGTGAAACATGCTTTAATATACGGATTGTCAAGGTCTCCTTTTGTAAAATACTCCCAGAATGTTCAGTCTTGGAATGGAACTGCTTCTCCTGCCCTTAGCTTACAACAGATGCAAGTCCAACACTTCCAGCAGTAAGATGACCTCTTTGGACCACTGACTTGCAACATAGGATCTGCAACTTGAGCCTATCCACATTTGCTCAGAGAGTGAGCGGTGTCCTCACTCCCTTGGAGAGCTTGATAGTATTTCCCAGGGTTTTCTCATTTTCCTGGGAACTATAGCTCTGTGAGGGATCTTCTAACAACCCTAAGCACCCATAATAAACCACCATTCCCAGGATTCGTTATGGGAAAGCCATGATTGACTAAAAGCCTGGTGTGGATGTGAGCACTGAGCTTCTAGGAAGAAGCTGGTGGATGGCTAGAAAAACAGACAACAAGGGGGTTAAATGTTAGCTATGGACAGGTAGAGAGAGATGAACGAAAGTCACCTGCTATCTCACTGAGAGGTATCACTGGGCATGTTCTGAACGGAAAGGTGTCAGAATGGAGAGCAGACTTTGGACTCCCTTGTCCTCCACCCAGTTGGGCTGAGGAAAGCCTTGAGAGTCAGGCCTTTATTGCTGAGCTTTCGAAAACACAGGCTGCCTTCACAGCACAATTCAGCATTTTTGGCCGGCTTCCAGGCACCTGAGCCAGGTAGGGCGAGGCAACTTTGCCTGAGCAGGCCTGAACAGAGAGAGGAGGCAATCCAACAGGCGATTATTAGTTCTCAAAATAAGAATAGGGCTTTGTTGTTAGAACTGGGCGGCGGCTGTTCGAGCAGCAAGGGAAACTGGGGAGGGCAGGCGGTGGCTGGCTGGCTGGCTTGCAAGCATTTGGGGGGTTCTTCTTGTTGTTTAGTCGTTTAGTCGTGTCCGACTCTTCGTGACCCCCTGGACCAGAGCACGCCAGGCCCTCCTGTCTTCCACTGCCTCCCACAGTTTGGTCAAACTCATGTTGGTAGCTTCGAGAACACTATCCAACCATCTCGTCCTCTGTCATCCCCTTCTCCTTGTGCCCTCCATCTTTCCCAACATCAGGGTCTTTTCCAGGGAGTCTTCTCTTCTCATGAGGTGGCCAAAGTATTGGAGCCTCAGCTTCAGGATCTGTCCTTCCAGTGAGCACTCAGGGCTGATTTCCTTAAGGATGGATAGGTTGGATCTTCTTGCAGTCCATGGGACTCTCAAGAGTCTCCTCCAGCACCAGAATTCAAAAGCATCCATTCTTCGGCCATCAGCCTTCTTTATGGTCCAGCTCTCACTTCCATACATGACTACTGGGAAAACCAGAGCTTTTACTATATGGATTGGGGGGTTCTGCCTAGGCCTAAATACAGTGGTGCCCAGTAAATAAACAAATGGAGCCCCAGAGAGGAAGGAGTAAAGACAAGACAGAGTTGTCTTAGCAATAAAGAGGGGGTAGGAACAAAGGGTATAAGCACAGAGGCTGTGAAAGCAGAGCCAAGTTATGGACATTGTAAAGTCCTCTTGGAGATGTTTGCCTTAGGGTTGGAAACTCCTTGGTTCCTACAGACTCCCTGTGGACCCAGGCCAGAGAAGACTACCAGCTCCATTGGGTGCTCTCTTCTCCCAACTGTTCCTCACGGTCCAGTGATCTGCTCTGTTTGCAGCAAATCCTCTGGCTATGGGGCTTTCAATATGCCAGAAAGCTCCAGAAATATTGCCACATCAGGAGATTCCTTCTCTTTAGTAGCTGAGTGGTGGGCCAACCATACAATTATCACCTCAGAGTTCACAAGGAGAGAACTTTCTCTCTAAAATTAGTAAATGCTGTCAGGTGGGACAAAGATTGTGAGCCTTTGGGCAGGGGCTGTCTTACCATACTAATTTGCTAGCTGCTCTGGGGGCCTATTTTGGGCTGGCAGGTGGCATAAAAATGCTTTGAATCAATCAAACAAAGAAGTAAGTGGCCCAGAATGTGAAATCTGAAAGGGTATGGTTATATGTGAAGACTAAACCATGCCAAGAACATGAATGCTTATCTATGGAATTTGAATGCTTATGTAGGCTATTTAGATAGCTGCAGATGTTCATGTATTTTAAAATTATTTTGCTGTAGTATGGGGATTAATGGCAGGGCAACAAAAGTGGACTTTGCGAGTCCTTATGGTCGCTTAGAGGCTTACATTTCAAGTCTGGATGGATAAATACCCATCATCTATCACATAATAGTCAATGAGGACCTCACTGCCCTGGCTACATCTGAAAATATTCCATATATACACCAATTATATATGGATACTTATTTTGACACCTGGTGGGTTATATTAATGTATATGTTTAACATAAGATGAATGCATGGGTGGATATTGTACCCTGATGGGGTGTTTTTTAGTTCATATATTATTTCATTTCATTTCATTTCATTTTGTTAAATTTGAAAGAAGAGGAGGAAGAAGAAGAGAACCGGGATACTTGAAATGGTCTTTGGATCTTGTACATATAATTATTTTCAGGCAGCTGTGCTAAGGCCGGCATTTGCCTGCGGGTTTGCATCAGACTAGCAAGGTGCTCTGAATTTGGAACTTAAAACGACAATGCAAATATGGTTCTTTTGGAGATGCCATTTTGCTGCCTTGAGAAGTATGTTTGGAATGAAAGAGATTTGCAAAACCGAGTCCCTTTTCTAATCTTGGATTTCAGTCCTGAACAACCCAGCCATCCCAAATAGGGCCAAGCTGACATCTGCCCATGTGCAAAAGGCATGCTTGCAGAAAGACTGCCTTGAGTGGTCAGGAGAGGCAAAACAGGTGAGGTTTTACTGGCTGCGATGAAAGGCCCCAGAAAGGAATTTGCTCCAAGGTCAAATAGGCTAGGGACAATTTGTTATCTTCGCTTGCTTTCCACTTCCTTGAATCATCTGCTCTGCAGAAAGTGCTCAAAGTGGATCCATGGCAGACATATAGGAGCGGACAAACCAGTGGGGAAAGGAGACCCCGAAGGAAGGAAATTTGAACCCCCAGCTCCTCTGTGCCACCTGTGGCAGGGACAGAATTCTGAGCAGCTTCTAAGATGGAGCTTGCAATGGGTAACTCCTTTGGTATGCACACAAGCTCAGAGTTGAGAACAGCTGAGGGGGGAAATACCAGTTTCTGTGAGGACAAGGTGAAAATGTTTGGCCCAGGGAGCCTGAAAAAAACAACAGCAATAGCCAAAAATGCCCAGAAGCGAATGACTAGATTTGGCCAGCTGTTTTGCCCTCTCCGCTGTGCTTTTGGGGTTCATTTTCTGCTTCCCCCACCTGGCCTACGGCAAGACTGTGTTGCTTGTCTTTTCCTATCTTGCTGACCACGGGCAACGGAGCTGGTTCGTTCTAGCTGTGCAAGCAGGGCGGGGGCCCCCTGAGTCACAACAAAGCTCCTGACTCAGCTTGTCCTTCTTACAGAGAATGCTTGGGTGGGCAGGGAAAGGGGAGGGAGATGGCCGGCTGCCAGGCTTTCTGAGTCACGGCAAGATTCTCCACGCCGTGCCCTGCGGGGCAGGGCGGGTGCTTACTTCAGAACCCTGTAAACGACCAAGCAAAGCTCTGTGCTAATCCCAGAGGGAGGGGCCCGGATCCTTCATTTGCCAGGCTGTAGCTTGATTGACCAATCAGCGGGTGCCAGGTGTCCCCAGGTTTGGAGAGGCTTCTCAGGCTGCTCCTGTGCCACGTACCTGCCATGAGCCTTCATTGCACCAGGGTGCACATTTTAGGCCACCACACAGTCCCACAACCAAGCCTTCCCTTGACGTTTTAAGCCCACTCATAAATCACTACCTGCAATGTTTGCTGACTCCAAGGATTTTGGCTTCAACTTTCACATGTTGCCTTCCCTTGCAAAGGTCACACCTGTCCTGCTGCTTTTTATCCTGGGAAAGATAGGGGGAAGGCTTGGTTCTGAGCCATAGATGCTCTTCTCATGTGTTGTCTTTTTGCTTCTTCCAAATGGAGCTGGCAGGGGAAAGAGGGCCTTGAGCTCCTGTCGCAGTGGGGCTGTAGGCACAACTCAAGTGTTGCCGTCCATGACACTAGGTCTAAAACTCAACTTGCAGTTGCATGGATGGGGGACCTGCATCTCCCCACCTGCATGGCAGCCCGAGTGCAGGTGAAATGCCCTCTTCTCAGGGGCTGCGGGTGGGGAGACACACCTGAACCCTCCCAAAACACCTTGGTAAGGGCTGCACATTCAGTGTGGCAAAGCAATGGCATCTGGAACGTCCAGCCCTGCTTATCTATGTTTGCTGCGATGATTTGGAAAGTTGAACTATTTCCCACTGGGCCATGTTGAAAGAGGCTTTTGCACCATGAGTACTGTTTGTTCCCAAGCTTATAGGGCAGGGAATGCCCTCTTTACAAGGTACTCTGCTTATGCAGAAACGGCCTGCTGATACTCCAGCCTCAACAGCTGAAGCAGCTTCCCTCTGCATCACACCCAAATAAGGAAGGCGGCCCTGGGAACCCTTGATGATTGGCGGGGACAAGGGCCAAGCTGCTTGGCCTGCTTTGAGAGCGATGGCAGCGTCTGGGTGTGGTGTGAACCCAGCTTTCTCGTTCCCACTCACCTGATGTGAGGAGATGCTCACTTGGCAGCTGTCTGTTCCACACCCAGTAGTAAATCTCTGCAAAAGAAAACACCAGGAATTCACGTCCCACCCCTGAGTTGCCTTGCCTGCAGAAATGCTCGTAGCAGACGAAGCTCATGATCTTCTTTTCACCTTGCCTAGGCACCAAACAACCATGGTACTGAGGTTGTTACTTAGCCCTCCACCAATAGCAATAGCCAGAGAGACAAAAGCGCAACTCCCTGGAAATGGGCTGCTGAAAATCTAAGTTGTGAGAAACGCCCCCCACCCCTGACACATACACTCTGCTTCATCGGCTGCTACTTAGAGTTGGGGAGGAAGAATTGTAATCCCCCCCTTGATGTCCACCTGTCTCCCTGCAAGTTACCTCTGTTATTAGGGCCTAACTCCCAAGAAAATATGCACAGAATCATGTTGTGTGGGAAATGAGCCCACTAATAGATGCTTGCCATTTAACTATTTGCTGATTATCTGAGATCTGTAGACACTGCTGTTAGCAACCAGCCACTATCTTACTCATCTGACCAGCACAACCATGATTTGTCCGGTCACCAATACTGGGGTCTGAAAAAGCTAGTGAACTCCAGATTCTTCACAGCTCTGCCCACTGGACCTCCAGAAATTTGTCAGGTTCACTTTGCTCTGACTGCACCCCATAGCCTTGGCAGGAGAGAAGTAGGATTCTTGCATTTTAAAAAATGGGTAACTGTTGGGGTGGTGTAGAGAAGGCTTCCTCCAACATGCAAGTCCCATCATTCCTGACCACTGGCCATACTGGTTGAGAGAGAGGGATGGGAGTTGGGCACCAGGTCAGGGAGGCCTGTTGTAGAGACTTCCGTCAGTCAGGAAGGTCAAAACTAGTAGTCAACAGTTCTCATAAGGTGAAGCATTTTTCCAGAGAGGTCTGGAACCAAAGAAAAGAGACCATCTCCTCCAACCAAGTCTACAATATGAGGCCAGTTCGGCCCTTGGCCTGCCATTTGTGTAGCCATTTTTTCAACCACTGCAACTGTTCTACAGCAACTTGATGTTCAGCTGGGAAATGTTGTGCAGGATGTGAAAATTTCTACTTGCTGATTCCTGCGGTTAGGCTGGTGTGAAAGGCACGTGAGCAAGCCAAGTGTGGTCCTTTTCCCCATACGTATTGCCAACCCCATGTGGAGAGGTGTAAGTGACCATGGAGTTGTGGCCTTTGCTTCTTTCCTAGGACCTTACATGCCAGGAAATGTTTTCCTCCCCTTAGGGGAAAGAGTGTAGCTCCACAGATCGCTTCTGCCTGCTCCCCACCATGCAAAAGGTTCCAGGTTCCTTGCCATTTCCAGCTAGGACTGGGAAAAATCATGGTCTGAAACCCTGGAGAGCTGGGACTGATCCATATAGACAACACTGAGTTCTGGGCCAATGGTCTGACAAGGTATAATGCAGTTTCCTGCCTAAGTCTTTTGCACCACTCTCCAGAAACCTTCCACTGAGCCCCTGCTTTCCCATGGCCAGTCTTCTCGCCTCTATCCCACTCCCCTCTGTCTAATTGCTTTATCTTTCACGCTTAGCTATTTGATTGGGGTATCCCCACCACCGCCACTCTTGCATCGAAGCCCCCTCCTGTTCAGTTTGGCTGCTGTTGAGACAGCTAAGGGGTGTGTCTGGGGCATCGTTTCAAAAGCAAGAACTGGCTTGCCCTGCTTTGCAATTGAAGATCATTCCTGACACACCTCAAACTTGTCTCTTCATATTTTCACACACACACCCCTTGCAGCCTTCCTGCCTTCTTAAGTCCATTTGCTGGCACTGTAACAAGAGGCTTTTTTTTGTACCGTGATTCATGCTGCAACGCTATACTTACCTGGGAGTAAGCCCCATTGAATTCTGCGAGTCTTAGTTCTGAGGAAACCTGCATAGAAGTTAATTTTTTAATCGCATCTTTATTTCCATCTTTAAATCACGTACATTTCCCCCATAATATCTTTATTATCTGCTGTCATCTCTTACGCTTTACAAAATGTACTGATTTTTTTATTTATTAAAAAACCCCTATAATGCATGTTTAATAACCTTAATTACAATTTAGCCTATTTTGGAGCAGAGACTGTACTGGAGTGAGATATCACACCCTACACGGTTTAGGTTGCCAACTTTTTGAATTAGCCCCTGCTCAGGTGCTTATAATGGCAGCTTGATCTGCACACATAAGCAGTTAATAATGCTTGCCCCCATCTCTGGGGGTGTGGGAAGCTTTCCTGCTGATTACTGAAGCTGTTCCCAGGGGTCCAAAAGCAATGCAATATTATTATTTTTCTGGTCAGTTGGCAACATTACACATTATAATCCAGGCAGAAAACAGTTCTGAGTTACAACAACTGAAGAAACAAATCAAAACACCCTTATATTTAACACACACACCAAAATTTGTTAGGGTGTGCCCTGCACTAAAATGTTCTAGAGTGCACCTAATAACTTAAAACACGAGTAAAGCTAAGAAAATGCATGGAACCCATTGGTGGCATGATGGGAGAACCTTGGGGACCCGATGTTAGCTCCTGCACATGTACAAAGTAAGCATCAGGAAGAAATTTCTGACAGTAAGAGCTGTTTGACAGTGGAACAGTCTCCCACAAGAGGTGGTGGGCCAGGGGTAGACAAGCTAAGGCCCGAGGGCCAGATCCAACCCAATCACCTTCTAAATCCAACCTGCAAACGGTCCGGGAATCAGCATGTTTTTACATGAGTAGAATGTGCCCTTTTATTTAAAATGCATCTCTGGGTTATTTGTGGGGTATAGGAATTTGTTCTTTTTTCTCTCTTTTCAAAATACAGTCTGGCCCCCCACAAGGTCTGAGGGACAGTGGACCGCCCCCCTGCTGAAAAAGTTTGCTGACCCTTGTGGTGGACTCTCCTCCCCTGGAGGTTTTTAAGCAGAGACTGGATGGTCACCTGTCATGGATGCTTTAGCTGAGCTTCCTACATAGCAGGTGGTTGGACTAGATGACTCTCAGATGCACTTCCAATTCTACGATTCTACGGTCCAAATGAGAACTATCAAAACTCGGAAGCAGAAGTGTATTCAAAATGTGAAATGCACTCTCAGACCTTAATATGCAATTATGTTTACAGCCTTTAGAGGGAGCTCTAGGCCATGCAACACTTGTCGGAGCTCTCCCTTAGAAGGTTCTCTCATGGCAAGATACCTTTAAAACTGAGAGCAATGATGAACCACCACGAAGCAAACTACATTGTGTGGGAAGACCTATTAGGCTGTCTTTGGTTCATAGTAATTAGACTGTCAGTTTGGTGGGGTTTTTTTTTAAGCACAAGACTGCAGAGGACATTCATTTCTTATAATTGCTCCAGATCAAGATTCCTTTCTGCACTAGCTTTAAATAATGTTTTATGAATGCTCGACAATGCATTGCAGAATGGTCAATTTTTCAAAATGTGGAACTACAGAAGTATAGCTGTGTGTGTGCGCGCGCGCGCGTGTGTGTGTGTGTGAGAGAGAGAGAGTTTGTGAAATTGCTAAAAATGTTAGTCTCCTTCCACAAACCTCTACACTCCAGCTTTACTTCTTAGCATTCATACAGCTATTGTTAAGAGCAGAGGTCAGCAAGGTTTACCTTGCCTAGGCCTGTTCACTCCAGCAGAGATCCCTCTTTGGGTTGGATCCTGCACGCAGCCGCAATTTTCGGCATCTGCATCTGCGCAGACACGATTTCCGGCACCGCGAAAGCAAATCCCTGTGCCGTGCTGTGCCAGTTTAGCACAGCACGCAGGGACTTGCCGAGTGGGCGGCTCGGTTCAGGAGCGGTTTGTGGGCCGGTTAAATGACCTCATGGGTCGCTTGTGGCCCATGGGCCTTAGGTTGCCGACCCCTGGTTAAGAGTAATCTATAGCATTTTCCCCAGTGCACAAAGGGCTTTAAAATTATCCTCATGAGAACCCTGTGAATGATAGCTGATTCTGACAATCCACTTGGTGGAAATAAAGCTGCTTGTGCGAGCAGTTAGGGTGAGTACTGGCACAATAAAATCATTGTATGTCTCTCTTGGAGGTGTCTGCTGCTGCATTGCACTGCTTGTGCGGGCAGACTGCTCATAAAAGTAAATTATTATTTGTACCCTGCCCATCTGGCTGGGTTTCCCCAGCCACTCTGGGCGGCTTCTACAAAGACCAAAAATACACTAATATGTCATACATTAAAAACTTCCCTGAACAGGGCTGCCTTAAGATGTCTTCTGAATGTCAGGTAGTTGTTTATCTCTTTGACATCTGATGGGAGGGCGTTCCACAGGGAGGGTGCCACTACTGAGAAGGCCCTCTGCCTGGTTCCCTGTAGCTTTCAAGGGCTTCCAGCAGAATCTGAGAGGTGGTGACTTGCTCAAGGTCACCTGGTGGCTCAGGATCCCCCCCCCCCATCTCAATGCGATGTGCTCTGACTGGTAGCAACACTCTGGAGTCCCAGGGAGACATCTCTCTATCATCTACTGCCCGATTCTTCACCTTTTTAACAACGGAGCTACTAGGGGCTGAATCTGAGACCGTCTTCAGGCAATACATGTGTTGAGCCTGTGAACTACTCGTCCTCCTGGTACAAACCTTCACTGGTTTGTACCAATGGGGAGGACCCATAGTTTAGTAGCAGAACACACAATCTGCATGCAAGAAGTTCTGGGTCTAATCACTAACATCTACAGCTGCTAAACAATCAACGAGCGTTGGGAAGAACCAGCTGCCACCAGGGATGGACTTTGGTAATATGGTGCCCTGAGTGAAGAAAATTATGCTTTTGAATTATGGTGCTGGAGGAGATTCTTGAGAGTCCCATGGACTGCAAGATCAAACCTCTCCATTCTGAAGGAAATCAGCCCTGAGTGCTCACTGGAAGGACAGATCCTGAAGCTGAGGCTCCAATACTTTGGCCACCTCATGAGAAGAGAAGACTCCCTGGAAAAGACCCTGATGTTGGGAAAGATGGAGGGCACAAGGAGAAGGGGACGACAGAGGACGAGATGGTTGGATAGTGTTCTCGAAGCTACCAACATGAGTCTGACCAAACTGCGGGAGGCAGTGGAAGACAGGAGGGCCTGGCATGCTCTGGTCCATGGGGTCACGAAGAGTCGGACACAACTAAACGACTAAACAACAACAACAACAACGAGCGAAGAAAATATCCCCCCCGCCCCCGATATATCTTATTTCCACAATAATTTCTTTTGGTACAGTTGCTTTTTAAATGGATCTTCTCAACAGGCTCACTGAAACTTCACATTATTTGCAAACCAGAAATTATTATTATTGTTTTGGGCCCCTTGGCTCAGTGTCCTGTGCGGGGTAACCGTCTGCACTGCCCTAAATCTGCAAATAAATAAATAAATATATTTTTTAAACTTCTCGTGAAAATTCATCAGTATTTTAGTGTGGTGTTCTGCTAATAAGCAACTTTCTGTATGTTGCTTTGATACATTTTTGCAAGAAACGTTCTCTAATGAAATGCACTTTGTTATTTTCACCAATATGTTCATTTTAACGCATGTTTTTCCACATTTTAAAAATGTCAGTTGGTTGGAGAACTGCATCGCAAAATTCAGAGAAGTGCAAATTTTGAAGGATGCCCCTATTTCAGTTCTGTTGTTTTGTTAGGTGCGATTTTGCTACATTTGCCTTTAAATATGAGCTGAATTTAATCTATCCCTCACCCCTATCTAGAAGGGACTGTTTCCACTTACAATACCTTCCAGCTATACCTATTTTCTTATTTTGTGCTGTATCCTGAATTTGTATCCTGAATTGGGGCAGACACATCCTCCTAAGAGTAAAAGGTTTGTTGTTGTTTTATTATATCTTTTATGTTCTCATTTTGTATTTTTATGTTGTGAACCACCCTGTGATTTTCAGACGAAGGGCAGTATACAAATGTAATAATTGATAATAATAACCATCTGGCTGGAATATATAGCACCCCCCCTTGAAACCTGATTGATAGCACGGGGCAAACTTCTAAATCCATTTCTTTGACTTTATTTCTACTTTACACCAGGCAAATTGCTTTGTCTCCATTTCACCGCCCATCATAATTTTAACCTGTCTTGTAAGGGGGCTGCACAAATTAATTAATGTTTATAAAGCACTCAACACTTCTCATACAAAAGAAGTACAGTGTAATTAAGAATGGCTTCTGGAGAATGTGAGTAAGCGAAAGTCTCCAGGGATGAGCAAGCCTGCTATGTTCTACATCTTGCTCCCTCCGTGTGCGTAAAAGGCCATGCATTTCAGTGGGGTTACTCCTGTCTGTTTAACAGTCACGCTCCGCATGGTGTCCACTGGTTTGCCCATTTGGGGATGCTCTTTTTGGGCCAAGCTTCCTTGCTCTGAGGCCATCCTGGAGTGCAGTACTGCAGAGTAAATTCAATTATCCACATTTCTGTGCACTAGTTCCATGCATGTGTTTTTATGCAAACTTCCCCCTAATTTACGCTTTTTTGTACACACTGTTTGGCTGGCAAATTGAATAGGCAAATTTGGAGAAGGGCAAAGTTCGGAGGATAATTGTATTTCAATTCTTGTACTGGTTTAAAAAAAAAAGTGGATTAAGCACTTCCTCATGAAACCAAATTTCTCCTGCATCCCAAGGTTTTCAAGGGAGGGAGATCAAATTTCCGAATATGAATTATTTTTTGAATATTAAAAAGAACTTCGTATACATAGAAAATTAGTACCTTATGAAAAAGTTGTAGTGTAGCTCAAGCTTTATAAAAGAAGAGCAATAATAACTCAGTATCTACCTAGACCTCTGTTTAGCCTTGTTTCATGGACTGATGAAGTCTTGTATGACAAAACATAGAACTGATCACACACAGTGACTTGTATTGGAACAATTTACTGCAGTACCACCTCCCTGTTGGGAAATTCCACATGTTTCGATTTTTGAGGCAGTGAGTGTGGCATAATAATGTTAATACAATAATAGCCTGCAAGGTGAGCTATGATTTGAACATGTAGTACTTCGTTTTTTCTGAGACAGCTCAGTGACAGCCTGACCTCCCCTTTCTTTGTGACACAAGTGCCCCAAGCCAGGGAGAATTATAGGTCTTGAATGGGCTCCCTCCAGGGGCAATGCAAAAACATTAAGTAGGGAATACAGACGCACATGCTCTTGGCGTAAGTTTCAGCCATTTTGATGGGCCTGGAGAAACATTTCTTATGGCTGCCTAGCAACCATCACTTGCACTGCTGTACTCCAGACAAAATGGCACCACCAAAGAAGGCAACAGCTATTAAATAAATTTCTAGTCTGTCCCGTCATTGACCTCTCCCTGTTACGTGCATGAAGAAACTCACTGAAGTGATGCAACCCTGGACACTCTAGGCTGACAGTTCACTGTAGGTCTTTGAGTACCTATTCAATCATCATGTTCTTCCATGGCCATCATCTATTTTTCTTCACAGTGGGCTCCTGCAGCTGGTTCTCTTATCTTCCAATGGGCCATGAAATTACAGAACAACATTTATAATATTTGACTGACTGACGGTTTTGATTCTTTCAGGGAATAACACCCCTCCATGTTGATAATTTTGAAGAGGACATTGCTTCAAACTTTGAAGAGTTTAAAAATGTCATGCATCTCTATATTCTTTTGTATGGAAGACAATCTCAACGAGAATATTCTTGAACAACCGTTAACAAACACCAAATAACAGTTTTCATACACCACTTCTCTAAGTCTTTTATTTACTGAAGCATAAGGTTGATCCCCCGAGGGGTGTTGAACTTCACTCTGGTTAAAATTCGTTGAAGAACCTCAACATCTACCAAATTTTGAAATTATACTGTCGTAGGCAGATATAAACACACAGCTATTGAAATTATACTGTGATAGGCAGATATAAACACACACATTTAAACACACAGCTATTGGCCCGGAAATCTTAGTTCAAGTTAGTTCAAATACAAGCCATCTTTACCAGTGTGACAACTTGCTTTAGCATATGAATGTCCCTAAAGCCAAATATTATAAACAGAAGGTGTGCATAAACAGTGTTTGAAAGGCTATAAATCACAGTCGAGTGTCTTTCACTAACTCGAAAGGAGAAAGGAGAAAAGGAGAAAGGAGAAAGACGCGTTTAATTGAACAGAGAACTGACACTTCACTTGGGCGGAACCCTTGCGGATCACACCCACTCTCTTATTTTAGGAAGGTGTTGACACCCAAAGATTGCCTTCACAGCATTCCTGCATTGGAAGTGACCCAATGGTGAGATGAATGTGCGTGTTGCAGATCACAAGGAAGCTACAGAAGGTGTCTAGAGAGGGAATTCCCTAGAGAAAGAGAAGTAGCAGCCATAAATCAGTGGCAGTTTCCAGTTTTCAGTTTTAAACCCAAACAACTTAGATTTTAAAACATACCCTCCAACAACTTGAGTCCCAAAACCAAGACACGCATCTTCTCACCTGTGCTCTTGCATGAGCCACATGACTAGGGTGAGATCATGGAACCCAAAAGATGCATTTTGGGGGGAGATATTCTTGCACGTACCCAAAAACACACATTTTAGGGCACTGCGTGGTATTGCAGCCTCGGAAAAGCACTTTTTTCGGGGGGGGGGAGAGTGCTTTTTCTGGGTGAGATCTCGGTGCAAAATCACATGAGATCACGGCACCCAAAATGGTCACCGTGCTCTCGTGTGAGATAACGGGATTCCCCATTTCCCCCCGGGACGCTTGCAGGGTATGTTAAAATGCTAATTTTTACATAGTCCAGTGTACATCTTATTGCATTATATATTTTTACTCCCTATGGCTGACTTTGCGGGACGCGGGTGGCGCTGCGGGACGCGGGTGGCGCTGTGGGTAAAAGCCTCAGCTCCTAGGGCTTGCCGATCGAAAGGTCGGCGGTTCGAATCCCCGCGGCGGGGTGCGCTCCCATTGCTCGGTCCCAGCGCCTGCCAACCTAGCAGTTCGAAAGCAAGTCAAAGTGCAAGTAGATAAATAGGGACCGCTTTCTAGCGGGAAGGTAAACGGCGTTTCCGTGTGCGGCTCTGGCTCGCCAGAGCAGCGATGTCACACTGGCCACGTGACCCGGAAGTGTCTCCGGACAGCGCTGGCCCCTGGCCTCTTGAGTGAGATGGGCGCACCAACCCCAGAGTCTGTCAAGACTGGCCCGTACGGGCAGGGGTACCTTTACCTTTACCTTTATGGCTGACTTTATCATGTTTGTTTTAGCCATGTGCACAGTAAGAAGAAAGAGAAGAAAGAAAGACTTTGGATTTGATATCCCGCTTTATCACTACCCAAAGGAGTCTCAAAGCGGCTAACATTCTCCTTTCCCTTCCTCCCCCACAACAAACACTCTGTGAGATGAGTGGGGCTGAGAGACTTCAGAGAAGTGTGACTAGCCCAAGGTCACCCAGCAGCTGCATGTGGAGGAGTGGGGAATCGAACCCAGTTCACCAGATTACGAGACCACCGCTCTTAACCAGTACACCACACTGGCTTCAACCTTCTTCCAGGAAACCGTTCAACTCCAAATATAGCATGCTGCTTTAGACATTATCGGCATTGTTACCATTGCCACCACAATTTTCATCCTGCCTTTACACCCAGTGTGCCCCTTGCACTTCCCCCATGTCTGGCATCAGTTCCCACCGATCCTTGATCAAATAAGAATGAGCTCTGTTTTTCCCATCACTGGACCTCTGCATGTGCTCTTGCTGTTAGTGTTCAGGCTCTTTGGGGATGCCTTAAATGTTGACTTCCTGCTGTTCTTTCCTCATTCCTTTTCCTGGATCTTGACTTGCTTTGTGCCCTGGGCCTTGCCCTCATCCTAATTTCTCATGGTGCACTACCCATTTTACCCTGACTTAACCCCAAAGCTGCTTTGTTTTTAAGCGACCCTGCAAAGACTTCTGTCGAGTGACAATGAGGCTGCACTGGAAGAGATGGCAGGATATTTTATAGCTGTAGCCTCAAGCCCATGGAATATTTCCCTAACAGTGAAATGAGAGAGAGAGAGAGAGAGAGAGAGAGAGAGAGAGAGAGAGAGAGA
>JAXCMG010000230.1:1117909-1135047 GCA_034642415.1 Podarcis siculus | reverse complement strand
GAGAGAGAGAGAGAGAGAGAGAGAGAGAGAGAGAGAGAGAGAGAGATGGTGATTGCTTGACAGAGAACCCATGTCTCACTATTTAAAGGCTGTGAGGGTTAGAATAATCTGTTAAAGAACAAATAAATTCTAAAATTATATGTTGCCTGGAATTGCTCGGTAATTATGTCATTAATGGTGAATTAACTGCAAAATATAATCCGACAGTGACTGGTATTCAGAGGTTTACTAGATCTGCTGCTCAGGTTTGCTGCTCTAAAGTCTCAAATAGATGTAAATATAATGTCATAAAGACTAGCAAAGGAAGAAGCAATATAGCACTGTATCAGTGGCTGGCAGGGCCAGGAAAATCTTTGGATCAAGAAGACAATGCAGGGTCCAGCAAGCCTGCCCTTTTGCTTTGGCGTTGGTGCCCTTGGAAGCAGGGGGGCAGAAAGCAGAGATCCTATTAGTAGGTGAAATGACAGGCAAAGCCACCTAGTGCTAGACAAAGGAGGAGGATGCTGACAGCAGGGACTGCCCCCTGGACCAGATTTAAGAAAGAAGGCAGGCAAGTAGAGGGCAGCTGGGGCTGACTGAGATTGGTGGAGCAGTGCCCCATTTGTCTGAATGGACCAGCCACCACTGGCTTTCAGGAAGTGAAAGTCTCTATTGCGCAGCGCTGCTAACATGAATTGCTGGTGTCTGTAACTGTAACTGTGTTGATTTGCATGTCCTATTCTCTCATCCCTCATTGGTTCAGAGAGATGGGGGCAAAGCACCTCCCAAATACTGACCCTGGCCTTTCCCATGGTGCACAGGAAATCTACAGAGTATGTTCCCCAATCCAGCCCAAATTGCACATTGTCAGGAGTATTGGCACACGAGTGTTACGCCAAAGCAGTGGGAGGTTGAAACCAGTTCAGAATATGTCTACATCTGATATAACTTTGTTTTATCTGTTCTTGACTGTCTAGTTTTTATTATTATTAAAACCCAAAAAAATCCTACAGAGGGAGAATGGTCTTCCTAAGCTTCCTTGCTTGTCATCCCATAGCATCAATACATTTTCAAGCTTGTTTTGTAACCGTGGGTGCTAGAAACTTGGGTGCAGGGGAGAGATTGTGGGTTTCTCAAAGTTTTGAGAAGTAGCAAGGCATGGAATGTTCCTTTGAGATGCTATCAAGTACCTCCTCAGCTGGGGTGGCCAGATTCTATATTATTTAGGGCTGCTATGTCCTCCAGGAACAGTAAGCCAGGACCTGGAAGTGGCAACCTGAGCCCCTGGTTAGATCTTTGCCCCATTTAATCTGTGATAAATGTAGTGCCACCTACCATTAAGAGTTTCACAGTTGTGAAAGACGTACGCTTGGGTGATGTAAGGTCACCAGTAAGGAAGGAACAAATGTGCTTCCTCACAGATCCAGGTGGCAAGTTGGCTTTTCCACCACGGGGTGTGACTGTCAAACATCTGAAAATTTGGAAGTTCATGGGAGGAACCCTGTTATGTTTTATTTCAATTTTAAAGTGATGGATGAACCTCCAAACCACATGAAAAAGCCAGCTGAAGGTCCATAGGGAGCAGCGTAAGAGAGTCAGTGTGGTGTAGTGGTTAAGAGTGGTGGACTCGTAATCTGGTGAACCGGGTTTGCTTCCCCGCTCCTCCACATGCAGCTGCTGGGTGACCTTGGGCCAGTCACACTTCTCTGAAGCCTCTCAGCCTCACTCACCTCACAGAGTGTTTGTTGTGGGGGACGGAGGGAAAGGAGATTGTTAGCCGCTTTGAGACTCCTTAAGGGGAGTGAAAGGCAGGATATCAAGTCCAAATTCCTCTTCTTCTTCTCTCAGCTGGCAGAGATGGAGATACACCAGTGTAGCAAGACCCCAAGTACACATTAGAGCACTCCACCGGTGTTGTCAATGGGAGGAAAAGGCCACCTCTACTTCCCACCTTGTCTATAGCGAAATGGCAGAGCAATGGATGTGGTGATTGCTCCACCAGCAGATCTCACCGCCACCACCATAGGATTGTTCCACCCATTGTGTAAATTGATATGTATAACACATTAAAAAACATTAAGGAGGTGGACAGCCAGGTTGAAGTTTATGTCTGCCTTTTGCATATTAAATGTAAAAGAAAGCAATTGCTGATTCAGTGCTATGTTTGCACCAACCCTCAGACGGACTTGGGGAGGGAAAAGAGGGTATCATTTGGTTCATGGGGATCGGTTCTATGAATATATAACATAGCTAAATGAGTACAGTGGTACCTCAGGTTACATACGCTTCAGGTTACATACGCTTCAGGTTACAGACTTCACTAACCCAGAAATAGTGCTTCAGGTTAAGAACTTTGCTTCAGGATAAGAACAGAAATCGTGCTCCGGCGGCGCGGCGGCAGCAGGAGGCCCCATTAGCTAAAGTGGTGCTTCAGGTTAAGAACAGTTTCAGGTTAAGAACGGACCTCCGGAACGAATTAAGTACTTAACCCGAGGTACCACTGTATCTGCAAATTTCCATATGGCAAACAAACAAAATCCAGATTTACCCTAGAAATGAATAAGGGGATGGGACAAGTTCTCCATGAGGAAAGGTTGCAGCATTTGGGACTTACTGGTTTACAGAAAAGGTAAGCGGTGACATGAAAGAATTTTATAAAATCATGCATGGCATGGAGAAAGTGGATAGAGAAGAGTTTTTCTCCCTCTTTTGCTTCAACCTGTGGAGACCCCATGAAGCCGAAGGCTGGAAGATTCAGGACGGATATAGAAACATACTTCTTCACACAATGTATAGCTAAACCAGGAGACAGTGGTGGCCACCAGCTTAGATGTCTCTAAAAGAGGATCAGACAAATTCCTGGAGGAGAAGGCTATTGGATCAATCCATCAACCTCTAATGGGTTATTTAGAAGGATTGGGTGGAAAAAAGGTGTGACAAAGGCATCAATGCCTGGGAATCGCAGGTGGGCAGATTGCTGTTGTGCTCATGCCCTGCTTACAGGCTTCCTGCAGGCATTTTGTGACAACTCTTCTTACGCTCTTTATGTTTTGATCGTAAAATGTCAACAACGGCATTTGAATTCAGATTCTGAATCCACACACAGTTTTTGAAGCCAGTGCTCTCTTCCTTATGAGAACATGACCGTGGGCAACATTCCTAATAAAATAAAGAAACCACTGTATATATAGCACTTTTGTATGACGGTAAACATTACAACAGTCTTGTAGGCCAATATAATTAATGCCCACCTTACATTTCAGGGATTTGTTTTCCCTAAGTGTATCCAATAACTTTGCGGCTGAGGTGAGACTTCTCAATTCATATTTTTACCACACCTTGGTTAATGTTTGGCAGGCCCACAGGGGGCAGGTATGTGTGTGCGTGCGTGTGTGTGTGCCATGAAACTGCTTCTCATCCTGGATCTGAATTCTTCCAGAGAAGATATATTACTGAAGTAAACTGAAGAGGTATCTGAGCTGTTTACTCATGGACATAATGCAATCTGAAGACAGCATCAGGCAGGCAGCTGCAGTCTTTCACTTCTTGGCTTCTGCAACAGGAAAACAACATCAGCCTGCAGGTGGCATTGCTGGAAAATGAAGAATTCTCTTCATGCTGGTGCATGTCAGACATTGTATCACTTGGCTAATGAACACGTTTCCTTCCCTCCCTCCCTCTCGTTCTCTCTCATACATGTGGTCACCAATTAGAGGCCGCAGTGCATTCTTTGTTACATGTATCACAGCAACTCCACCAAATCTCATGCATATTTATTCACTGACTGACTTAATTTATGCCTCGGCCTTTGATGCAGAAGGTGTCTTGTGCAAAATAATAAAAAGCAATTAAGCTGTCCCGTCCATTAAAACCAATTAAGCTGTCCCGTCCAATTAAAGCGTGCAATTTCTTTCTATTTATTTATTTTGATATTTATATCCCCTTTGATTGGGCAATTAGAACCAACTGCATATTTTCAACCTCTTTTCAAAAAGGTTCTCCCTTTCCCTATAATTTGAAATACTTCCCTCCCTAATGAATATCACTCTTTAGATCCTTTCCCTCTTCCTCCCCATCCTTTCGGGAACAGCCCCATTGCACTAGCGGATGCCTCTGTGTGGGTTTCCGCTAGTGGGACTAGTTAGCTGAACTCTTCATCCCTTGCAATATTCCCATCCCATGCATCCTGATAATGGGGAAAAAAACCTATGCTTAACACATGCCTCTAAGCCTTCCTAGGGCATGGTGGTTGCTGCCAAACTTTCAGGCACTGTTGTGGGGCAGCCACCCCTGTCCACAAACCCCTAATTTCCATTAAGGTGATTTGCCTGTTCCCTTTCCCTTTTACCCCCTCGAACTCCTCTGACGTATAGTGCAATGTAATGACATTTAAAACTACAATGACAACAGCTGGGCTGTAGGCATGCTGAATTTGCCCACAACTGCGACAGTTGCCTTCCAACTATACATACAAAACAGATAAGCTGTCTCAGTGTAGTGGTTATGGGAATGAGCTATGAACTTGGCCATTTGCTTCCTGGGTGGCCTTAGGTGAACAAACGTTCAGCATCAGCCCCTACCCATATTAACATAAAACACTTGTAGCCACCATACTAAATGTCCCTTGGGGTCCCTTCCAATTCAACTATTCAGTGATTCTGTATTCCAATACTGTGGTACCTCAGGTTACATATGCTTCAGGTTACATACGCTTCAGGTTACACACTCCGCTAACCCAGAAATAGTGCTTCAGGTTAAGAACTTTACTTCAGGATAAGAACAGAAATCGTGCTCCGGCGGCACGGCGGCAGCAGGAGGCCCCATTAGCTAAAGTGGTGCTTCAGGTTAAGAACAGACCTCCGGAACAAATTAAGTACTTAACCCGAGGTACCATTGTACTTAGGATGCAACCTGGCCTATGGGCATAGGACTCTCAGAGTTCTTTTAGGGCCTAAAAAAACTAGATGTAATGTTTAATTTCAGGTAAGCATTTCATGTTCCTGATTTTGGTTCTTTAAATAGCAGCTGTGAGTGACGTTGGGGAGGACTAAGACCGGGGCTGAAGAATGTGGGAGGAGAGAGCTTAAAGTCTTAAGCTTCGTGTTATGGTGCCAGTGAAAATCCTCCGCACCTCTGCCACTGTTCTTGTTATCCGTGCCTATGGGAACTTCCCTACCAGGACAAATAGCAGCTTGGTCTCTGGTGGGGGGCTGGGTAGTTGCAAGCGGTGGTTGTGTCATGGAGAAAGGGGTTAAAGCCCCCTCCCAATACAGCACGGTCCTGATTCTGATCACCCATTTCCTGACATACAGACATAGCACTATTTAAAGAATGAAACAAGGCATGTTAAATACTCACATTAAATGCCATATCTACTTTACCCCTGAGATGATGTATGCAATGCCCTTTGAATACTAGGAAAAATAGTACAGTGGTACCTCGGGTTACATACGCTTCAGGTTACACACTCTGCTAACCCAGAAATAGTGCTTCAGGTTAAGAGCTTTGCTTCAGGATGAGAACAGAAATTGGGCTCAAGCAGCGCGGCGGCAGCAGGAGGCCCCATTAGCTAAAGTGGTGCTTCAGGTTAAGAACAGTTTCAGGTTAAGAACGAACCTCCAGAACGAATTAAGTACTTAACCCGAGGTACCACTGTACTGCCCAACAGACCACTGAAAACTTGCCCTAGGGCTTGTTCACTACCTCACTAAGAAAACCAGCTACTCTCTTACTCCCCCCCCAAAAGAACATGCCTCCTCCCAAAGAACCCTGGGAACTGTAGTTTATTAATGGAATGGGAACCATAGCTCTGTGAGGGGTAAACTATGATTCCCAGAATTATCTGGGATGCATGTGTGTGCTGTAAATGTCTGGTGTGAACGTGACATTACTGCTAATTTTAAAACATGTATTTATTTACTATATAAGAAGACTTCTAGTCTGTTCTTCATCGTATGAAGGTCATGAGTTGCAAAACCACAAAACAGGGTGAGCTGCAATGCCCTAAAATTATAAAAAGCAGATTTGAATACAATGGTAAGATCAGACGAAATGCAATGTCTCCTTAAAATACACCCCAGCGAGCCATGACATGGGCTCTTCATGTTGCAGCACCACCAGTAGAACCAAATAATTCAGTGGCATAGCGTGGGTTGCCCGCACCCGGGACTGCGTGAAGAGGGGGTAGGAGTGAGGGAAATGGATGGAGTACACATGAGCATTCAACTGCCTAACAGCGTCCATATCACCCAGGAGATCGCAACCACAGAGATAAGAAAATAAGTTGTTTCGTTGTCTGGAGAGGTCACTTCCTGGTTTTGCTTGGAAAAGCCATTTTCAGCGGAGCCCAGTGATGAAAGGTGGAACTGTATTAAGACAGCACCGGGTGCTGAAATTTTTGCACCCATAACAATTTTGCGCCTGGGGCAGCCGCCCCGGAGGCCCCCCCCCTACACTACTGAAATATCTCATGAAAGCCCAGGGCCAATGGTTGAATTTTTCAATTGGCACTGGAATAACAAAAGCTCCCATTTCAGTTGCATTTCCCAGGAAGTGGGGGGCATTCCATAGCAGGGACCCACCAGGGAGAAAATTGTGATGTTTGCATCCCCCCCTGCCCAAATATAAAATATTGCCTAACTTGGGATGAATGTGTTTGTGTGAGAGAGACTATTCTGCACATGTCTAATTGTTGTATGTATACATGCTAATTTGAAGGAGGCTGATCTATATCATCAAAGGCTGGTTTCATCTTGCATTGATTTGAGGCACACACCACGCCTGGCTAATCTGGCAATCTTTTAGGCCTCAGCGTATGACAAAGTTGTGCCAGAACTCTGTGCAATTTCTCCCCTGCATTTTTTTGATTCAGGGCATATTGGATTTATCTAGCAGGGAACTAGGACAACTGGAGGTGGCCGCAACTTCTGAAAGAGACGAGTGGGAGGGCTTGTTTTGAAGAAGCTTGGGGAATCTTAGATAAGGGGTTTTAGATTAGATATCATTCCTAATTAACTGCCATTGGTTAAGTACAAACAGATTTTTTATAAAAAAGGTAAAGGACCCCTGACAGTTAAGTCCAGTCACGAACGACTCTAGGGTTGTGGCGCTCATTTCGCTCTATATGCCAAGGGAGCCGCCGTTCGTCCGCAGACAGCTTCCGGGTCATGTGGCCAGCATGACTAAGCCGCTTCTGGCAAAACCAGAGCAGCGCATGGAAATGCCGTTTACCTTCCCGCTAGAGCGGTACCTATTTATCTACTTGCACTTTGATGTGCTTTCGAACTGCTAGGTTGGCAGGAGCAGGAACCGAGCAATGGGAGCTCACCCTGTCGCAGGGATTCGAACCGCCGACCTTCTGATCGGCAAGCCCTAGGCTCTGTGGTTTAACCCACAGCACCACCCTACAACCAGATTTATAATGATGCAAAACCCCAGAAAGAGAACCAACTTGAAACCTCATGTTTGATCTCAGTGTTCCAAATGTTCAGAACTGAACATGTTCTGGCCACATGGAATATCCCTCCCTGCTGACAGGGGGGAACAAGGAAGCCCCTGGGCCTGCAGAGCTCTCAATGCCTTGGAAATTGATGGAGCACGCTTTCTGAACCTCTGCATACCGTTTGAAATGTGTCCACATGACTTAAATTTAGGCAAAGGCCTTGTGATACTTCCCTTCCCTTCCTAATTGTCCTCGTAAATTTACCTCAAATATCCTGAGATAGCTAATACAGAGAGCTGATTTGTGTGTGCGTGTGTCTGTGGCAAGAAAAATGGAGATACTGACTGATAATAACAACAAAGCACCATTAGGCAAATATGCTTAACAAGTTGCTATGATGATTAATGAAATATTTAATGGATAGCAGCTCTTGAGCTCCACAAGCAATGCTTATGTGCAAGAACAGGTGTTACCTGTAAGCTACACATAGTAACACAGACTTACTGCAGTAAGAAAACCACATTCCAGGCTCAGAGCTCACTTTGTTGTATCCGACTGCTAACAAATGGTTGTCCGAGGTGTTGGCCTTGTTTTCCTGAACAGGCTCCTTTGATCACCTCTTGAGACCCACCTCTTCATGCTTCTTCGTTTTGGCCCAACCCTGCAATTTACCAGCTCTGTTAAATGGCAGCCTGTATATGCTGTCGCTTTGATGGGACGCGGTCAGTTCCCTGCTCACAGAAAGGGCTCCCCCCCCCCCGTGATGTGATTTCAAAGTTTTGCATTGTGTTTGTAGAGATATATGCACAAACAGATTCCCACCCAAGTAGAGCATCTCATCATCTACAGTTGCGTTTTTAATTCCCACACCACCAATGCTGATGCTCTTGCTTATCTTTTTATTGCTGTTCTCTTTACGTGATGGAATAGTAGATGGGAAAATAGAAGATTGTGTTCACACAAAGTACTAAGCCATCTAGCTTAGTTTCATAAGCCATACTGTAACTAAGGTGCGCTCTCACTTTGCTCCCCACTTCAGGTGAGTAGGTAAACAAGCCAGGATCATGGTTTGTTTCTCCCTAAGAAAATATTATTGCTAGCCAGCCTAAACCATCATTGTTAGCTTAGCAATTGTGGTTTGTGATGGTGAAATAAACCAGGATCCAGAGAGCAGATGTCATGCTAATAAGCCACCCTTTTCATGGTTTCATCCAAAGGGAGCAACAAAGTGGGAATGCTCAGGCTGTGAACACCAGCTTGCACACAGGATGGCTAATGAAACCAAGCCTTATGTGTGGATGCAGCCCAAGAAAGCTCCTGTTCTTTTTGAGAGCCAAAGAGAAAGGGTCATAAGCTACAGGTCCCCCTCATCACAGGGGCGAACAAAGGCTAACTGACACCCGGGGCGGGGCAAACCGCTGGCTGCGCATGCGTGGCACTGCTATGTACGACGCATGTGCGGTGTCACTACGTGCACTGTCACATGCATGCGCCATACATAGCGGTTTGCTGCCAGCGCCACTCGAGCACCGTACGGATGGTGGCGGGATCCTCTGCTCACAGCTGCAGTGGCGGCGGAGGGATACTACTACTACTAATAATAATAATAATAATAATAATAATTTATTATTTATAACCCGCCCATCTGGCTGAGTTTCCCCAGCCACTCTGGGCGGCTTCCAATCAAGTGTTAAAAACAATACAGCAAATACAGCATTAAATATTAAAAGCTTCCCTAAACAGAGCTGCCTTGAGATATCTTTAAAGATAAGATAGCTGCTTATTTCCTTCACATCTGGTGGGAGGGCGTTCCACAGGGCGGGCACCACTACCGAGAAGGCCTTCTGTCTGGTTCCCTGTAAACTCACTTCTCACAATGAGGGAACTGCCAGAAGGCCCTCGGCGCTGGATCTCAGTGTCCAGGCTGAACAATGGGGGTGGAGATGCTCCTTCAGGTATACAGGACCGAGGCCGTTTAGAGCTTTAAAGGTCAACACCAACACTTTGAATTGTGCTCGGAAACGTACTGGGAGCCAATGCAGATCTATCAGGACCAGTGTTATGTGGTCCCGGTGGCCACTCCCAGTCACCAGTCTAGCTGCTGCATTCTGGATTAATTGCAGTTTCCGGGTCACCTTCAAAAGTAGCCCCACGTAGAGCGAAATGCCTCCGCTTGCAGCTGTAGTGGCAGCAGAGGGATCCCACCGCCGTCAGTATGGCACTTGAGTGGCACCGGTGGCAAACCGCTCTATACAGCACATGTGCAGCGTCGCTATGTACAGCAAATGTGTGTGACACCACACATGTGTTGTATGTAGCAGTTTGCTGCCCGCACTGCTCGAGCGCTGTACCGATGGTGGCGGGGTCCTCTGCTTGTGGCTGCAACCGTGAACGGAGGATCCGCTGCATGCGGCTGCGGTGGCGTGATGGCTGCTCATGCCACTGCGCCTTGGGGTGGCAGATTGAGCACCCCGTGGGGTGCCTTCTTGTCACCCCCCAGACATGGCACCCGGGGCGCACCGCCCCCATCCCCCCTTGTGACGCCACTGCCTCATCAGTGCTGCAATGATGTACGTGATGATGGGAGCTCTGTTAAGAATTGCTAAGCTGCAGAACCAAATGGAATAAGTAAGGGTGCTGCCTTATACCTCATCAGACCACTGGTCCACTGAGCTCTGTTTTGTCATCTGCACACACAGGCGACAGCAGCTCTCCAGGATCCTACCTGGAGATGTTGAGAATTGAACCCTGAACCTTCTGCATACAAAGCACACACTCTAACACTGAGCTGAACCGCAGGATGTGAGCTGTATTTTTATTTGTTAGTTTTACTTATAGTAAACCCCTGCTGGATCAGACCAAAGATCCATCTAGGCGAATGCTTTGCTTTTCACAGTGGCCTCTGGGAAGCCCAGACACGGGGCATGAAGGCAACAAGTGCTCTCTGGTTGCTGCTCCCCAACAACTGGCACTCAGTGGCGTATACTGCCTCTGAATGGGTGTGTCTATGTGTGCATCCACAGTGCCACCATAACTAGGAGAGACGGATGGAGCTACCCATCCATGAATTTTGCTTCACCCCCTTTTAAAGGCATCTAAGCCACTGGCCATCACTAGAACGTGCCAACCATGTACAGTCCTCAAAATAGGAGTGTAAGAGCCAATTAACAGATTTTGGGTAAAGGCTGAGAGGGGTATATTTTGGGAGACGGGGGCAAACAGGGGCAAGCGAATGGCAGCAAGTGGGAAGAAAGCACCTCTTATTTTAGCTAGTTCCCTGAAAGCATTCAAATCCATTTCTTAGATTGTAAGTAATTGGGGGGGGGGACGTGGGTGGCGCTGTGGGTAAAAGCCTCAGCTCCTAGGGCTTGCCGATCGAAAGGTCGGCGGTTCGAATCCCCGCGGCGGGGTGCGCTTTCGTTGCTCGGTCCCAGCGCCTGCCAACCTAGCAGTTCGAAAGCACCCCCGGGGTGCAAGTAGATAAATAGGGACCGCTTTCTAGCGGGAAGGTAAACGGCGTTTCCGTGTGCGGCTCTGGCTCGCCAGAGCAGCGATGTCACGCTGGCCACGTGACCCGGAAGTGTCTCCGGACAGCGCTGGCCCCCGGCCTATAGAGTGAGATGGGCGCACCAACCCCAGAGTCTGTCAAGACTGGCCCGTATGGGCAGGGGTACCTTTACCTTTAAGTAATTGGGGGCAGTGTTAACTTTGATGAAGTTTCCAGTTGCACAGGGCAGGGTGAGGATATATGTAATAATAAGTTGCCTATAGCATTTGAGAGGCCTTGCATCAGGTAGTCACATTATGATGCGTTCTGCACCTTTGCTTTCTGCCTTGAAAAAGGGGTGTGTGCGGGATCAAAGTTTGAATTACAGATATTAAGTAATGATGCAAAAATTTTGTCTAAAATGTATAAATTGCTGCTTGAATGGCATTTGAAGCACGAAGAGGTAAAGTCGGTTATGATTCACTGGGCCAAAGATTTTGGGTATAATATACAGCTGAGTGATTGGGTGAAATTATGGAAGGAAGGTTTAAAATTTACTGCATGCAATGCCCTAAAACAAAATGTGATGAAAATGATGTATAGATGGTACATTACACCTGTCAAGTTAGCGAAAATGTATAAAGTCAGTAATAAATGTTGGAAATGTAAAGAAAAAGAGGGAACATTTTATCACATGTGGTGGGAATGTAAAAAGGTGAAATGCTTCTGGGAGATTATATATAATGAGTTAAAAAAATGTTGAAATACACATTTATAAAGAAACCAGAAGCATTTTCATTGGGCATTGTGGGGAGTGACATAAACAGAAAGGATTGTAAGCTCTTTTTATATGCAATAACAGCAGCAAGAATATTATTGGCCCAAAAATGGAAGCAAGAAGAGTTACCGACGATTGAAGAATGGAGAATGAAATTAATGGACTATGCAGAATTAGATAAACTTTTTTTAAAAAAATATATATTTATTAAAGTTTTCCATACAAAAACATACTTGAAAAAGAACAAATCAACATTAACCGTTTGACATCTTTTCATTATTACATTGGACTCCCCCACGCCTCCCGCATACACTTGCATCATTATAAAGTTAATTCCAGACAAATTATCGTTTTGCTCATAATCTTAGATTTGATTAGCATATAATTTACACTTAAATCTAATTTAGTGATAGACAATTATTTTCTACTCTGACATCCCAGTCAGCACTCAGCCAAATTACAATGCTTTTGTAAATAAATCTTAAATTTCCTCCAGTCTTCTTCCATCTTTTCTTCTCCCAGGTCTCGAATTCTGCCGGTCATCTCAGCTAACTGCATATAGTCCATCAGCTGCATCTGCCATTCTTCCAAAGTGGGTAGCTTCTGAGTTTTCCAATTCTTAGCGATCAGTATCCTTGCTGCCGTTGTTGCATACATAAAAAATGTTCTGTCCTTCTTTAACACACTCTGGCCGACGATACCCAGGAGAAAGGCCTCTGGTTTCTTAGTAAAGGTGTACTTAAACACCTTTTTTAACTCATTGTATATCATCTCCCAAAAGGCCTTCACTCTAGGGCAGGTCCACCAGAGGTGAAAAAATGTTCCTTCATTTTCCTTACATTTCCAACATTTATTATCAGACGAATGGTATATTTTAGCTAATTTGACTGGGGTCATGTACCAATCAAATTAGATAAACTAACAGGAAGGATTCGAAACTGGCGAGACCAGAAATTCACGGAAGACTGGAGTAAATTTACGGACTATTTGAAAAGTAATTGTGAAGAACAGATGACGTTTGTAGGGTTGCAAGAAGTTTTGTGAGGAGTATTATTAGAAGTATTGTAAAAATGGAGAAGGGGAAGGATGATTTGTTAAGAGATGTAAAGGCAATATAAAGTTAAGAAATGCATAAGAAGTGGTTAAAACAGTGGGTCAGGGGTGCTGATGGAAGTCTAAAAAGATTGTATAAGTGATAAGTTTTGTGGTACATTTTATAATTTATATGTTAAAATTAATAAAAAATATTATTAAAAAGAAAAGAAAAAGGGGTGTGTGCATGTGCTGCCGAGCACATATGTACCAAATTAGCCTGTGGTCTCTTGATGCTCCCCAAGGCTCAAGGGAGATCACAGCATGCCCTACTTTTCTGGCCTCCTTGAAAACAGACATAGCAGCTGAGCTGGGAATTAGACTCAAAACATTTTCCCCTGCAGCCACCTACTTGTGGTTGTGTGATTAGCATAGATTTGGGGTGTGTATACCACACACAAAACAAAACAGATCTTCTTTCTATCTGGCAAAGATGCAGCCTGGAACTGCTGTGTGCCAGCCCAACTCTTGGCCATTCCCTGAGTGCCAGCAAAGATATGCAGTCAATATCGCATGCATGGATCAGGATCACTCAGATTTGGTGGCCATCAGATCTATTCTAAACCTGTTCAGAACTGCAACCTAAGACTTGAGCCTAAGTGGGGTGCTCTGAAGGCGGCTTTTCGTTTTCTCCTGTTTTACTATTTGATTTGGTAACCTCTGAAAACACCCACCCACTCTTTGCTTAGCTTTGATGTTGTAGTTTACATGTGCAAGACTGAAGCACTTGAGAAAACAATTTTCACAATCTTCTCCTAACAGCACCTGTTTTAGGGTGACAGGGCTGACGGAGCAGTCCTGCAACCCGGTGCAAAGCCAAAACAAGCATTTAGCATAGCTTGAGACCTCCCACTCCCCACAAGAGTATTCTGAATTGTTCTGGAGGAAGCAGCAGCTGCATTGCTGTGTCCTACATACTGTCTATAGATTGACTCAAGTCTCTCTTTGCACCATTGCAGTGAAGCAGTTGTCCTTCTTTTTCCTCTGAAGGGTTAATGTGTTCTGACAACATTTCACAAGTCTCTCACTGGTCCTTTCTCAAGGGGAAACCCTTCCTATGCCATGGATGGGGTGCAGAAGCCACTTATTTATGGCGCCATACCGCACCGCTCCTGTATTGCTTGAAGGTCCAATGTCACATGGGTGGGGCTAGACAACACTGGTCCTTCCCACCCAATTGCCATCTGGCTGGGATCAAGGCCAGCAGCCATGTGCTGCTGCGTTGTTGACACCAGAGTAAGATTAAGCCGTGGGATAAGGAGTTCCCATGCTACTGCTGTACATAGGAGGGGCCCCTGATACTGGTCTTGATACCTGATTTCTTCCTACTGTCGTCAGCCCTTGATTTGTGGCTCCAAGCACATGCTCTAAAGGTCAGCCTGCTGAATCTATATTTAGAGGGTCTTGGCCACAGAGAACCCAATAATTTACCATAATACTCTGTTATCTTACATTCATGTACTATGTAGGATATACTAGCCTGGCCCTATCCAGCAGTGAGATAAAGGGGCTGATTTCTCTGGCCAAATGTGCTCTCTCTTCTCCTTTCTGCATTGCATCTTATTAGATTGTGAGTCTGTGCGCAGGGATTGTCGTAGCCATATCCCTGATGTTCTACATTCCTTCCTTGACATACCGTATTTTTCGCTCTATAAGACGCACCCGACTCCTCTTGCTTTTCTGGCTTCAGCGATAGCTGCGCAGCCTACATTCGCTCCATAACACCCCCACACATTTCCCCTTACTTTTTAGGAGGGGAAAAGTATGTCTTATAGAGCGAAAAATACAGTAAATTCAAAACTGACTGGACCCCCTTCTAAAACAAATTCCTTGGTCAACAATGTTTTTACTTAGATCTAGTGCTAGAAGTCACATAATTTGGTTTGCACTATTTAAAAAGGGCCAATTTTGGGTGCTGGTTATGACAAATGTCTGCTCATAAAATTTGCAGAGCTATGTAAGTCCACATTGCTTGGGTAATCTATAAATCGGATTCAGGAACGTGAGGGTTGTGCTCTTTGAAGCTCGGCTTGAAATTAATCTGTACCCACAAGAGTAATAAATAAACTGTGGTGACATTTGGTGTTGATGATGTAAGTAGTCGAATGGGGGTCATTGTTTGGGCTTGGTTCCCTTGGAATGAGGCTTTGATTTGCCCGCACAATTGACTTGACTCATTGCTGATTGCAAAGGTGTGGTGGCATCTATCAAGCTCCACCCTAGTCACAGCCCAAAGATAAGATGTCCCTGTGGCTCTCTTTCTTGACTCTGATAGGAACATCTAAAAGGGTTGCTTCACCCAACCCTATGTCTACTTATTAATTAGTTTGCTTACATTCATATCCCACATTTCCTCAGTCATGTGGTTTCCAGGTGATCTTCTACCCAGGCACTGACCAGACCACATATCTCCTTGGTGCCTTCAGACCATATCTAACTTGCACCCAAAAAGACTCACCAGTTGAGTTTGCTATTAGAGGGCCTGCCTACATAGGAGCTTCCCATGTTTCTGTAATGAAGAATGAAAAGTTTGAGAATTCGGGGGGAAAGTACATTGACCTTGAAATCTAAGCAGCTTACAACAATGAAAAGAGTTGAGGTATTTATATCAGTGTCCCACACTTCCTTCAGATACCTCTGGGGACTGTTTAGCTATAAAAGTATTACAGTATGATGTGGCCTCAAACTGTTCCCTCGCTCCATTATCATGCTGGCTCAAAACCAATAAATTCAAAATAACACACTGGAAGGGACGCGGGTGGTGCTGTGGGTTAAACCACAGAGCCTAGGACTTGCCGATCAGAAGGTCGGCGGTTCGAATCCCCGTGACAGGGTGAGCTCCCATTGCTCGGCCCCTGCTCCTGCCAACCTAGCAGTTCAAAAGCACGTCAAAGTGCAAGTAGATAAATAGGTACCACTCCGGTGGGAAGGTAAACGGCGTTTCCATGCGCTGCTCTTGTTCGCCAGAAGCGGCTTAGTCATGCTGGCCACATGACCCGGAAGCTGTATGCCGGCTCCCTCGGCCAATAAAGCAAGGTGAGTGCCACAACCCCAGAGTCGGTCACGGCTGGACCTAATGGTCAGGGGTCCCTTTACCTTTACTTAACACACTTGAACAAATGTGTCTGACTGCAATATTCCATACACCAAAGTGTCAATAAAAGTCTGCTTTCAAAAAGTTTGCAAAGATGGGCATTGTTGGGCTGGAAATGGGGGATATGGTTGCAAATCTATTTTCCTAATTTATTTCCGGCACTTCTCAAGAATACTAGGCATTATGCCTCAGTTTTACTAAATTCCATGCTCCCCCCCCGCCCAAGGTACTTCTTTGGCTCTATTGATATTTCTGTTGGTGAGGAGACTTTCACCCCAAGCACAGTGCCTTCCATGGACCCAAGCTGTGCATTGCCTCATACATCTCACACCCAGCCGATACAAGAGAAGGAGAGCCTGGAAGGCAATGAGAAGAGGGCTCTTTTTGGGTGTATCAGCTGATCTACATACTGAATGTTTTGATACAATTAGGGAAAAGCCAGGAAAAGGCGAGGAACAAAGCCTTTCTACATGGGGAATGCCACAGCCTGCATTCCAACAAAGCAGACGTTTTAGTAATAATTACTCAGTGCTAATGATGCTAAGGATTACTGTGTGCAACACACAAGCTTCCTTGAACTGTGGATCAGTGGAAGGATTGGCATGGAAGTTCATTTACAAAATGTTCACCACAAATCTCCCTCACCCTAGGTTCTGAGGCAAGCATGAGATTCATCAGTTAAAGGGCCAGTTCTTCTATGACCTAAGGCAAACTGCGTTGATTCAGACCCAAGGACTAACAAGTGAAACTGGAAAGCCAGCATTAGGAATCAAGCATATTTATAGGCCTCAGATGACTTTTCAGGCAGTTTGTTCTTCATAGAGAAAAATCGACAATTCAAAAGGGGTGAAGTTTTCTGAAAGAGCGGTGCCCCATAGGGGGAGGGGAATAACTTTTTGCTGTGAAATCACAATCACTTCCTTTTTCCTGAGAAAGCACTTGTCCAGAGAGAGAAATTGAGAGCCTGTGTGGTGTAGTGGTTAAGAGCGGTAGTCTCATAATCTGGGGAACCGGGTTCGCGTCTCCGCTCCTCCACATGCAGCTGCTGGGTGACCTTGGGCCAGTCACACTTCTTTGAAGTCTCTGAGTCCCACTCACCTCACAGAGTGTTTGTTGTGGGGGAGGAAGGGAAAGGAGATTGTTAGCCGCTCTGAGACTCCTGAAGGGGAGTGAAAGGCAGGATATCAAATCCAAACTCCTCCTCTTCTTCTTCTTCTTCTTCTTCTTCTTCTTCTTCTTCTTCTTCTTCTTCTTCTTCTTCTTCTTC
>JAXCMG010000230.1:1052688-1117899 GCA_034642415.1 Podarcis siculus | reverse complement strand
TCTTCTTCTTCTTCTTCTTCTTCTTCTTCTTCTTCTTCTTCTTCTTCACTAGGCATGAGACAACAGATGGCCTCCTTTAACATGTTTGCTACAGCAGGTGATCTGCAGTACATTTTATTTTGCAGACACGTGTCCTACAGGTACATTAATCAGTTCTCCACATTTCCCCACCAGTTTGCTTTAAAAAAGTCCTCATAAAAATTCATCAGTAATTCAGTGTGAATTTCTTCCAATATATGCAATTTTGTAAGCAAATTTGCCCAATATACGCATTTCCTCCCAAAGAGTGCATTTTAAGTTATTTTCACCAATATATGCATTTAATACACATTTTACATTAATATGTGCATTTTTATACACATTACCTGATTAAAGAGCAGCATTGCAAAATTCGCAGAAACGCTAACAAATTGTGTTAGAATCATAGAATTGGAATGGGCACCAAGGGTCATCTAGTCCAACCCCCTGCAATGCAGGAATTCTGCCCACAGCCATGCCTGGGTGGGCTCAAACCACCAGCCTTCTGGTGAACAGCCAGACACACTGATCCATTGCACCACTAGGGGTAGGTTTGCCTTTAAGTGTGAACTGAAGTGAATTTCTCCCTCATCCCTAAGGTAAAGTAAAGGTAAAGGGACCCCTGACCATTAGGTCCAGTCATGACAGACTCTGGGGTTGCGGCGCTCATCTTGCTTTACTGGCCAAGGGAGCTGGAGTACAGCTTCCGGGTCATGTGGCCAGCATGACTAAGCCGCTTCTGGCGAACCAGAGCAGTGCACAGAAACGCCGTTTACCTTCCCGCTGAAGCAGTACCTATTTATCTACTTGCACTTTGACGTGCTTTCGAACTGCTAGGTTGGCAGGAGCAACAGGAGCTCACCCCGTCGCGGGGATTCGAACCACCGACCTTCTGATCGGCAAGCCCTATGCTCTGTGGTTTAACCCACAGTGCCACCCACGTCCCCCCTCATCCCTAGCTGTGCCTTAAACAGCAACGTGAGCTGCAAAAAGGCCCTGAGTTTCATAGATGACTAGGGACTTGATCCTAAATCTCTTACACTTAAAACCAGCATTCTGTTGACCACACAACACTGGCCACTTGCCAGTTATTCCCTTCTGCTAACAGAAGAGTCAGAAAAGCAACAACCGTATTAGGAAGATGTTATCAAAACAGAAAATAACAGCTAGAAGTCAGCTTGGGAAGAGGCAATTTGTACCACTCACAATGCTTGGCCTAATTCTGTGAAATCCCCAGGATAAGGGCTCAGATCCATACAATAACATTTGCCTAACTCCACCAGTGGAAATGCAAGCTATTTAACGCAGAAATTTAGTTTATTGATGCTTGGAAAACAGCCAACACCTTTGGGGTTTAACATGGACAGTAGTAGTTCTTGGTTTCCCCACTGTGAAGATCAATGAAGCACTGGGAGACCACCAATCAGTTTTTCTTCCATTCAGTGTGCTAGGGATGGGAGATGAAGTTCGTGGAAATGCTTACAGGGACATAGATTGGCCCATAGGTTTATAAGCACTACGCCCTGGTGAAATATTCATCGCATGACACACATATCAGAGCCCTTAGCAAGAAAGATCTGCCATCATAAGCAGCAGCCTAAGATGCTGATGTGCTTGTTACCCAAGATGTACTCATTTTGCCTGAGAAATTAGACAATACTGCATCCTCCAGGTGGATTTTCTTGGGTTGGGCTGCAGGTCTCTATCCGTCCCGCCCTCCCAAGCCTGAGATCCCGTTAAGATCTCAGTCTCTGAAAGCCTTGATTTGATGAAAGCCTTTACTGATGGATGCAAGAATGTTTATAGTTGAAACTGCCATCTTGGAAATACACATGGCATGTGACCGAGCTTATCTATAGGTGATTCCACTTTCAGAGCAAAGGTGCAAACAGGAGGGAGAAAAGGAAGTAGTTGTATGGGGGAAAACAACAATGAAACATATACACCCACTTTGTTTATGCTGCAACAGACTACTAAAAAATGAATATACACAACATGTCCAAAAGTTCCGAGTACATTGGATTGGTCACGCCACTCCATCTGGTGGGGGATGAATGAAGAAAAGCACCATCTTGAGCAGAATACAAGAAAAGATAAAAAGGCAGCCAAAAAACCCTCAAGTTGTAGATGTCCTCCAGTGATACTGTTTAGGAGAGCAAGTAAAAAAGCAATAACCCCTCAATTAATCTATGCAGGAACTCAAAGCATTCATCCTAAGCAGGAAGGTTTACCCACCCGACGGAAAGCCGCTAATGAGGCAATTCCAGAGCTTGGGTGAAAGGGCGGTGTGCCCCATTTTGCTGCTTGAGGCAGAATGGGAAGCGCTGCCCTGCCCTGCCTGTGCGTAAATGTGGAGAAGGCTTTGTTTTGCATTCACCTACTTGTGAAGCCTTTGAATCCATAGGAATGGAGAGCAAGGCCTGAGACGGTGATCTAAGAGAGCAAGGAGGTTAATATGGGGGAAATGAAAGGGGGCTTTAGGGTCGCGAGGTCCTAAGGCCATTTACGCCACCGCAGAATCCTACACATGTCAACCTGCTAAAGTAAGCCTTGCTGACTTTAATGGGAATACCCTCCCAGATACATGTGTATAGGATTGTAGCCTTAGTGTTTCAATAGGTTAGTCCCAGCAACTTGGCTTTTTATCGGTATTAGTTACATCTGTTTATTTGCATTGCTTGATTTTTTTAAAAAATTGATCTTATTTATTTTTCTTGTCATTTTATGTTTAATTGGAGCTGTAAGCCTCTTTGAGGGCTAGTATAGTGGAAAATCAAGATAGACCTCTTTTAAACAAAGATTTCCAAGCACTGTAGTGTCATCGAAGGGGGAGAGATGCTGAACTATTGTCTTGAGATTTTTCAAGACAGCAATGCCCACTGAGTCTTCTGGCTCCCTTTCAACTGTATGGGCTTATGGAGCCTGAGACTTGGGTATGTTGCAATGCTGTAACTACAGGTGTCGGAGCAAATATCTTCTAGCAAGCAGGTTTCGGTTTGCTCTCTTGCAGACTTCCAGTGCCTCCCTTGGTAAGTCACAGAGGGATTAACCTGCAATCTCTAAATGGAAGTAATTACATTTCCTACCTCCACAGTTTGATGACACGATAATTGTATTGAAGAAGACAATGAAGTATTCCATTGCTAAGGGTTTCAGGGAGTGTATAAATAATTATTAAATTTCGCAGGCGTGGTGCAAAAAAGAAAGAGATCAATAAAAACAATAACTATGCAAACATAGAGGAAACTCGCAGGAGGAATGAATGAACTTTGCCTGAATGAACAGGTTCAAGCTGGCATTTATTTATTTTTGGTCGTCTGGGTCACAGAGTGGGAAACATGGAATCTGGAAAGTTGACATTATTTAGTGAGCCAATTGCATTTATTTGAAGAAAGGAAGCAGCCAGGGGTGTTGCTAGGTTCTTGGAGTACAGGCCCTGGGGCCCTGACATATATTTACATAAAACTGTATAAGTATTGACACAAATTTTGAGGGGCAAAACTCAAGTCTGGTTCTTCCAGTCAGGGCTTGCCCTGTGCCAGAGTTAGCCAATGTGGGTGCCATCCAGTTGTCACACAACCACAACTCCCATCATCCCTTACCAGGAAATTGTACTCCAGCAACCTTCGCTTCTGAGCTATGGAGTGCCAATCAGATTTTCCTGGGTATTCTATATGTGCATTGGGTCTTTTGTGCTATTCACAATTTGTTGGCAATGTCTGTTGCTTACATACATATTAAAGTATTGCCCAGTGTTTAACAGAACTCTCCCCTTCTCTCCTTCATTTACACACCCAACCACAAACACCACCCATATCCATGTCAGGGATGCTTTAGCTGTGATTCCTGCATTGCAGGGGGTTGGACTAGATGGCCGTGGGGGGTCCCTTCCAACTCTATGATTCTACCTGCTTCCTCACTCCATCTATCTGTCTATCTATATGTACTTAGCTGTCCCCTGTCGCCAGTCAGTACCATCCATACACAATATTCAGCAACCACAGATCAACAGAATCTGTGTCCCAACTAGAAAGCAAATAAAGAGAGTGGGCGACTGAGGTCTCAATGAGGCAAGTGGGTTCGGTCACCTTGTAAGCAAATTTCTAAACAAAGGGGGAGAGGAAGTGGAGGAGAACCAGGATCCTTGGACTATCCTCTAACAAATTATGTGGTGTTAATTCAGGCAGGAAAAGCTAATTTGTGCCCAGAGCCTGGCCACTGAGGCAATTTTGTATGCCCCACCAAATTTTAATCACAAAAATGGTTTTCCCACTCACAATGGGAAGATAGATAGATAGATAGATTTCAAGTTTTAAGGAAGAGATATAATCCAGACTTTTAAAATTAGCTCTTTCTTTTCCATTTTTCTATGCAGCATGTGCAAATAATATGTAAATATCCATACAGTGGTACCTCGGGTTAAGTACTTAATTCGTTCCGGAGGTCTGTTCTTAACCTGAAACTGTTCTTCACCTGAAGCACCACTTTAGCTAATGGGGCCTCCCGCTGCTGCCGTGCCGCCAGAGCACAATTTCTGTTCTCACCCTGAAGCAAAGTTCTTAACCTGAAGCACTATTTCTGGGTTAGCGGAGTCTGTAACCTGAAGCGTATGTAACCTGAGGTACCACTGTATTTTTATTCATGCAATGCTTTGCTACACTATGCATAATGAGCAGCTTTAGGCAAATAGGCACTTTCTTTGTTGGGGGTTTCAAGGTTACCCTGGTGAAGAATTCTGAAATGGTATTTATTACTCTACGCTTTTCCTTCCACCTCCAAATGGCTCTGGGCAATGTAAATGGATCACGCCAGCCTCGTCTTATCCCTGTAACAAACGCTGTCGTGAGATCCTGGCTGGTGATGACTAGCTCAAAGTCACCTTCATGGCTGAGTGAGGATTTAAGTCCAAGTCTCGCTGATCCTAGCCCAACATTCAGGGCCAGGCTGAAATGTGGGCAGGCAGGGAGGGCATGCTTTGCTCAGGGATCTGGGAGACAGGTGTGCGTGAAATTGGCTAAATTGCAGAAGATGCTTAAGGATGTTTGTATGGACTTATTGGCTTATATCTTATAGTGAAGACATATCCTCCATGTGTCCCTATTTGCAGGGACAGTCATCCAGGCTTCTGATTTGATACCAGGATGTCCCTGTTTCCCCCACCAAGCTCAGGGACGAGGACAAGCCAGCGCCTGTCCTGAGCAGTGGTGATGGCAGTGACAGCTGCCTCTCCATGGTCTCTCCATGGCTGCCACTACCAGCCTCCTCTCTTGAGCAGCTTGTAGCGACTGCTAGAGTGTGGGTGATGTTAGGAAAACACCAGGGAACAGCGTCTTTCTTTCCAAAGCGTCCCTCAGGATGATTCATCACTCTTCTGTCCCGAGTTGCTACTGCGACATATATCCAATGATATAGGCACACACAAACATAGCAGAGTTCAAAGCAGAAGCTGGACCTGAGGTGTAGAATTCTATGCTGGTATATTATGTACAAAATCAAGTGTTACAGAACAAAGAAATCATGGCTCCTCTCTCCTTTTTGTCCGAGAGAGGACAAAAAACAAACAAAAGCACAACACAACGGCAAAGTCTCACCGAACTTCCGTTCTCATGATTCCAACAGTGTGGAATGTCAACACAGACATGTGATGAAAACAATCACACATCAGCAACAGGAGGAATGAAATCCCAACAGGTGAGGAAGAGAGGTTGTGGCCTCTGAGGCCCAGTCTTGTGTGACATACTGGTTCTGAGGGACAGGTAGGGCTAGCCAGGGTGGGAAGAAAGGGGGATTGGAGGGGAGCACAAGAAATCTTTATTTTATTTTTAAAAATGCTTTGTGCATCCACATCTAATCTTGCCCCTTTCTACAATTTATTTATTAGTGTGTGCTTTTCTTTTTGTAACTCTACCAAAGAATCAAATCAAATCAAATAGAATCAAATCAAATCAGGATTAAGTGGTTTCCTCAGGGCTGTGGAAGGCATGTGTGCTGTGTCCCATGGGTATAATTCCAGAGATAGTCCCAGCCCTGCCATGTAGCAGCTCAGCATGTCTTAGTGGCCCGCATCCTTATTCCTCTCTCATCATCATCCTCAGTTTTTAAAAATTCCACTCCTCCTATTGTAATCAGTAGTTGGTGATGGGGAGTCCTTGTGTCAGGCTGGTGTAAAGTTGCACTGTTGATGGGGGGCACGGATCAAAGGGATACTCTGGGAGACTGTGTCAGTGTGCTCCTCTGCTGTGCTGGTCACGTTGCAGCCATAATCCCACCCTGTGTTAGTCACTCTGCTGGCACATTATGGCCCCACCAGCATTGTGTGTTGTTGGAATATCTTCCCCATCTTTCATGCCACCTGTGTACCTGGCATTCCACTGGCAGTGGTTGCTGTGGCTAGGCAGCATCATTTACCTGACCTTCTGTTACCAGCATCGCTGTGCTATACTGGGAGGCTGAGGTGGTGTGGAGGTTGGTGTGCTGCAATTTCACAGGCCGAGGAAATTTGCTGCTCCTGCCCCTCTCCTTCCCAGGAAGGCACAGCAACTCTGATGGTGGGAGGTCAGGCCAGTGCACTCCCCTCGCCATGCTGACCATGGCAGGCTTCCACTAAACCCTACAGCCCATCAGCCAGTGGAAACCAAGCTCATGAATTCACTCTAAGCAAAGGGAAGTGAGAAGAAACTAAAGTACACAAGGAATCATGAAATGTGGGTGGTGGTGTTGAACTTGAGGACTGTTCTGACCACTACACCATTGCAGCTCTAATTTTTACTCAAACCAGTGCATAAGAGTGGTTTAGATATCATAATTAACTCATGCACTTTTGATGTCCCTTTGTAACATTCATGTTGGTATGTGTGGGTGGTATAAATTAGCCAGGGCCTATACAGACAACATCTGAAATTAGCTGTATTCTTCACTGTAAACATGAAAAAAGGGACAATAGCATCTTGGCTGTTGCCTTGCTACTGTTGGGCAAACATTGAAGAAACAAGAATGGTTGATTTATGTTCACAGTCTTTGTTTCACTGGGCTTCTGCTACACCAGAGTGTGCCTTTGAGAAACCACCACATTATGTGCTCATATTCTTAGTAATAGCTCTGCAAGAATGGACCTCAATTCCTCCTGAGCTCAAGCAAGCACAGTCACTTAGGCCCTTTAAATGGGTCTGCACCCTTTCCTGGTTAATATAATTTGGGGCTGTTCCACTAGAGCAGTGCTGCTGGGAACCCTTTTTAAGCCTGATGGCCACACCACTTTGTAGACAATCTTTTAATGGGCCACATGGTGGGCAGTGACCAGAGACAAAAGTGAGCAGAGCAACGGTTGCAGCTCTTGCCACCATTCAGTAATGGCTTTAGTTGGATTGTTTTATCATGCATTTTAATTACGACTGTTGAATGTTTGTTGTAACAGGTTTTTACACTAATTAGAAGCCTTTTTTTTTTGCATTAAGCAATTTAGGAATAGAGCTCCGCTGTATTCTGCGATGCTCACGATAATGACTTAGATATCATAATTAACTTAGGTGTATTTGACACAGAGAATTTATAAAGGTTAAATCTTGATTCCAGCCACACAAAAGTTAGCAGTTTCTACACAAACACACACACCTCTCCATCCTCTCTGCAGGCGAGCGAGAAGCATTTTCACAGTTGCTGCATGGCAAATTCCAGCCTTACAAAAGCGCACTGTGTCAGGGGCAGGGGCAATGGAGCAGGGCTGTTGGGAAGGTGGGCTAGGGAGAGTTCTGAGGGCCAGCGAGATTGGACTAGAGGGCTACATTTGGTCCCTTGGTCTTGGGGTTCCCCACCCCTGCACGAAGGTCTCTGTGAGTTTTGTGGTTTATCTCTGTGGGTTTTTAGGTTTTAGTATTATTATGCCATGCATCTTTTCAGAGGTGTTTATATTGCATTTGGATTCGGATCTTTAAGCATGTTGCAATCTGCTTTGTGGAGTCTGGTCTTAAGAAGCAGATCATAAATCCATTAAACAGATACAGTCCTAGCTGCTTTAATCATAGCCCCAGTGTTTTCCAATAGATAGGTTGGCTTTTACTCCAGAGAGTAAGAGATGGTGGAACGCCATGCAGCAGAGAATCTTATTTCCTCCCCAGGTTACAACTTCTTACACTTCCTCTTTTGCAGTCCTGAGCAAAGTCTGGAGTGTGAGAAACTCCCGAGGAAACGTTTTGCACCTCAGCCCCTTGGGTTTCAACATTTTCTTCTATGCCCAATGTTACTCAGTGACTTTATGAAGAAAATCAGGAAACTGGTTTGAGATTTGCTGAGTAAGTGTACTTTAATTCTATTCAAATCTGTCTCCTAAGATGTCCCGCAAGATACTATCCTTCCACTGGATGCTTCCTTATCTCTTGCCATTGCATTGATGCAAACTGCATCTAGCACAGTTATGCGGTGGAGAGTGCCATGCCTAACAATTAAAATTATTGGGCAACAGGCTATAAAATTATATGGCAGACCATTAAAAATGGCAGTATATTCCTGTGTCGACTCCCTTGGGAACTCCCAGCAGTTATGTCTTCAGTTGACCAACCAGCATCTAACGAGCTGATTCTATTTTATTTTCACATGGTAGGTTGTGCAAGAAGAGAGATCAATGGCATCTCCGCCCTTCAATCTCAAAATGGCATAGCTGACAGCCAAGTAGAGCAGTCCTTGCCTTTCCAACGGTAGAAGAGGAACATTTGGGTGTGTTGCTTGCAAAGGATGTATTCTTTGATGTGTACCTGTAGACGCCTTCCTTTTGGGGGGAATGAGAACTCCTCCATCCCTGTGTTTTATTGCAGGTGCATTCTGCAATATGTTCTTGACACAATAATAGCGTACTGGTGGATTTACTCTGCTTTAGTTTGTTCTGCGATGATTCCTCAGTGGTACCACATTATTGTTGTCTATAGTGCAACAAAAGCAGGGAGAAAAAACACACACCAAACATTGCGCTACAGAAAGGTACAGGATTTCAGCAGGAAGTTATAGGACATACACTGACTGGAAATGAAGCAGTATGACTGCCCCAAAACCTCTGCAGGCGCAAGAGGTATTAAAAGTGGGATCATGTAATAATAATAATAATAATAATAGTAGTAGTAGTAATAATAATAATAATAATAATAATAATTTATTTATACCGCAGACACTCTGGGCGGCTTCCAACAAAATACAATGCTACCTCAGGTTAAGTACTTAATTCCTTCCGGAGGTCCGTACTTAACCTGAAACTGTTCTTAACCTGAAGCACCACTTTAGCTAATGGGGCCTCCTGCTGCTGCCGCGCCACCGGAGCCTGATTTCTGTTCTCATCCTGAAGCAAAGTTCTTAACTTGAAGCACAATTTCTGGGTTAGCGGAGTCTGTAACCTGAAGCGTATGTAACCTGAGGTACCACTGTATTAAAATACAGTGGTACCTCGTGTTAAGTACTTAATTCGTTCTGGAGGTCCATTCTTAACCTGAAACTGTACTTAACCTGAAGCACCACTTTAGCTAATGGGGCCTCCTGCTGCCACCGTGCCGCCGGAGCCTGATTTCTGTTCTTATCCTGAAGCAAAGTTCTTAACCTGAAGCACTATTTCTGGGTTAGCGGAGTCTGTAACCTGAAGCATATGTAACCTGAAGCGTATGTAACCTGAGGTACCACTGTATAGTAATCCATCAAACATTAAAAGCTTCCCTAAACAGGGCTGCCTTCAGATGTCTTCTAAAAGTCTGGTATGTACGGCTGTCCAAATTACATCATGAGTACAAATCATGAATGTGCAAGAAATAGGACGCCTGAAGGGGCCCTTACTGTTGTGGTCATTTCTTTTTGTGTATGCTGCTTTAAAACCCATAAATGGATATAAAAGCTGTGCACTTGTTTTTTAAAATAATTACTTTGCAAGCTGTATACATAATGCAGGTTTTAGTTTTAGACATCTCAGTGTTTCCAATAGATCCCTGCCCACCTCCAGCATGCGGCCCCTGAAATGTTGCCCATGAGCGAATGTGGCCCCAGTGTTGATAAAAGTTCCCCACCACTGCTACACGGTGAAACCATAAGCCCTAGTTCAAATTTTACAGCTGTCAAGGATTTTCCAAAGTAGCCTGGGGCTACTCACTCATCTGTCCATCATCAGCCCTGCTTCTGATCTTCAGCAGGGCTGTCACCAGTGTGTAGAAAAGTGACATACATTTAAGAAATATAAATGTAGCCTTTGCTGGGTTGTTGCAATCATCCTTAGGGTAATGGGTGGGACCCAAATTAGCGTTAAGGAGATGGCTCCATCAATGCGATGGGTTCTCTTGATTGCCCAGAGCTGATTTGGTGGGCAGGGGCAAGATGGGAGGAGGAGGGGAAACTCCATTGCCCTAGTGGGGCTTGTTGCTTGGGCTCCCACTTGTGCAAACATTTAGTTGAATTTGGCTCAATATGTCTGAATCGATAAGGTAAAGGTAAAGGGACCCCTGACCATTAGGTCCAGTCGTGACCGACTCTGGGGTTGCGGCGCTCATCTCGCTTTATTGGCCAAGTGATCCAGCGTACAGCTTCCAGGTCATGTGGCCAGCATGACTAAGCCGCTTCTGGCGAACCAGAAGTGCACGGAAACACTGTTTACCTTCCCGCCGGAGCGGTACCTATTTGTCTACTTGCACTTTGACATGCTTTCGAACTGCTAGGTTGGCAGGAGCAGGGGCCGAGCAACGGGAGCTCACCCCGTCGCAGGGATTCAAACCACGACCTTCTGATCAGCAAGTCCTAGGCTCTGTGGTTTAACCCACAGCGCCACCCGCATCCCTGTCTGAATCGATAAGGAGATGCAAAAAACAAGTCCTAAATAAATGTTAAGCATTTGTGTGAGTAACAAATGTGGTACCCTCTTGATGTTGCTGGATTACAACTCACAATACCCCCAGTCATCCTGGAAAATAGAATGATAAATTCATAGAACTGAAAAGTTGGTCTTCTAGTTGAACCTCCTGCAATGCAGGAACCTTTTGTTCAATGTGGGGCTCAAACCCACAACCCTGAGATTAAGAGTCTCATGCTCTACAGACTGAGCCATCACGAATGATAGGAGTTGGAGTCCACAACTTCTGGGCTATCTTTGTTTTAGCATTACACCTGCTCAAATGAGCTTCTCTGAGGTTCAACAAGATGTGGTGTGTAGAGATTTGGACTTGGACAAGATCTGAATCATAGCTTAACCAGAACTCTAAGAAGTTTCCTGGGCTACCCTGAGCTGTTCTCCCTTCTTTCCACAGGGTTGCTGAGAGAATAAAATGGAGAAGCATTTTCTCTGAGGGCTTCAGAGGAAGAGTGGGTTATAAATGCAACACATCTTTCTATATTATGCTTTCATTAGCCTACCATTGTACAGTCCCCATTGGAGTATTTGTAGTGCCGTATTACAGACATGGATTTGCACAAAGTCAGGTTGGGGTGGGGGAGCAAAAGGGGGGGAACACTGAGAGGAGAAAAGTGATGGTTTAAAACAGGCTTCCTCAACCTCCAGATGTTTTGAGACTACAATTCCCATCATCCCTGACCACTGGTCCTGCTGGCTAGGGATCATGGGAGTTATAGGCCAAAAACATCTGGAGGGCCGAGGTTGAGGAAGCCTGGTTTAAAACAATGGGAGAGGTCTGAAGAAATTTGGAAGGAAAGAACTTCCACCTTATTGAATTCCTCCCAAGGATTTCAGGAGCATTGAACTCCTTTGGATTTTGGCTGCACGATGTAAAAAGCACCCAGAAAAACCATCTTCCCAAGGGCACAAGACACTCTGTTGTGTGTTGCACTTTGAATGAAAAAACTTGGGGCTCATCCACATTTCCCCTTATCCCACTGCTTTGCCCTGGCGAAAACCATTCTTTAATGCTCAATCAGAGCAAACAGCAGCCAGGTTTTCTGCAGTTTGCCATTTGTTCTGATTTAAAGCCAAAGAGTGAATTTTCTCTTGGAAAAGAGTGGGGCAAGGGAGAAACCACTCGAGCCCTTGCTTTCTACACATGGGACCAGTGGAAGTATGGCTGAGCCCTAGCACTGCACAGGATATCCTTCCATTGCTGAATTACCAGCAAAGCACAGATCTTGGGAAAGTTTGTGTTTGTGCCTGCATATGTATTTTTTTTTTTTGTGAGACGCTATTTGGGAAGGTCAAGGACAAGCTTGACAAGGGGTAATTAAAGTATAAATTAAAATGGAAACAAGCAATTAGCCTTTTCTCTCTCTCCTTCCTCTCCTTTCTGCAGAAATATGCAGCCGCTCAAGAAATGGCAGGTAGTTGAGGTCTCATTGGCACTGCGGTTTACACACACACATGCACACATTAAGAGGAAGGGTCAGAGATCCTTAATATTGCCAGCAGCACCCCTGTTAGCCGCTCAGGGCCAAATTAGATATTTAAACACCAGTAAACCAACTCATGATAGACTGAGCGGTCCCACTGAAGTTAGTCATGCCCATTAAATTCAATGGGTCCACTCTGAGTAGGACTAAGGTTGACTACAAGCCTCTGCTTGTAGCCTCAGACAGTTCTCCAGTCTACCCTGGGTGGGAGGATTCCAAGTGTGTGTGTTAGAGAGAGAGAAACCATGTGGGAAGCAATTTTAAATGGAGAAGCAGGGAGCAAGAAAATTACACCTTTCTAATAATAATAATAATAATAATAATAATAATAATAATAATAATAATTTATTATTTATACCCCGCCCATCTGGCTGGGCTTCCCCAGCCACTCTGGGTGGCTTCCAAAAAAACACCAAAATACTATAATACATCAAACATTAAAAGCTTCCCTAAACAGGGCTGCCTTCAGATGTCTTCTGAAAGTCTGGTAGTTGTTGTTCTCTTTGACATCTGGTGGGAGGGCATTCCACAGGGAAGGCGCCACTACCGAGAAGGCCCTCTGCCTGGTTCCCTGTAACTTGGCTTCTCGCAGTGAGGGAACCACCAGAAGGCCCTTGGTGCTGGACCTCAGTGTCCGGGTAGAACGATGGGGGTGGAGACGCTCCTTCAGATATACTGGACCGAGGCCGTTTAGGGCTTTCAAGGTCAGCACCAACACTTTGAATTGTGCTCGGAAACGTACTGGGAGCCAATGTAGGTCTTTCAAGACCGGTGTTATGTGGTCTCTGCGGCCGCTCCCAGTCACCAGTCTAGCTGCCGCATTCTGGATTAGTTGTAGTTTCCTGGTTACCTTCAAAGGTAGCCCCACGTAGAGCGCATTGCAGTAGTCCAAGCGGGAGATAACCAGAGCATGCACCACTCTGGCAAGGCAGTCCGCAGGCAGATAGGGTCTCGGCCTGCATACCAGATGGAGCTGATAAACAGCTGCCCTGGACACAGATTTAACCTGTGCCTCCATGGACAGCTGTGAGTCCAAAATGACTCCCAGGCTGCATACCTGGTCCTTCAGGGGCACAGTTACCCCATTCAGAACCAGGGAATCCTCCATACCTGCCCGCCTCCTGTCCCCCAAAAACAGTACTTCTGTCTTGTCAGGATTCAACCTCAATCTGTTAGCCGCCATCCAACCTCCAACCACCTCCAGGCACTTACACAGGACCTTCACCGCCCTCACTGGTTCTGATTTGAAAGAGAGGTAGAGCTGGGTATCATCCGCATACTGATGAACACCCAGCCCAAATCCCCTGATGATCTCTCCCAGCGGCTGCATGTAGATGTTGAAAAGCATGGGGCAGAGGACAGAACCCTGAGGCACCCCACAAGTGAGAGCCCAGGGGTCTGAACACTCATCCCCCCTCCACCACTTTCTGAACACGGCCCTGGAGGAAGGAGCGGAACCACTGTATGACAGTGCCCCCAGCTCCCAGCCCCTCAAGACGGTCCAGAAGGATGTTATGGTCGATGGTGTCAAAAGCCACTGAGAGATCCAGCAGAACTAGGAAACAGCTCTCACCTTTGTCCCTAGCCCGCCGGAGATCATCAACCAGTGCGACCAAGGCAGTTTCAGTCCCATGATGAGGCCTGAATCCCGGCTGGAAGGGATCCAAGTGGTCTGCTTCTTCCAGGCGTGCCTGGAGTTGTTCAGCAACCACTCCCTCAATCACCTTGCCCAAGAATGGAAGATTTGAGACTGGGCGATAGTTGGCCATCGTGGCCGCATCTAAAGATGGTTTTTAAAGAAGCGGTTTAATAACCGCCTCTTTCTTCACTGTCTCCACTCCAAATTGCTCCCACCTGAAGTGCCTTTCCCTTTTCTCAGGCTGGATGGGAGAAAATGGCTGGCAAGATCTGATTCCTCGCACTGAACCAGGGACGCTCCTTGTCCCAAACAACCAAAAATCTTATAGCACCTCAAAGACTACCACCTTTATTCCCTGTGCATTTCTGCGGCCACAATGAATAAGCTAGCCTTTCCAGTGCCATCACTCTTGGGCACCTAGGTATGGTCTTTGTGCCTCTGCTGGGTGACCTGATTTGGGGCAGTAGCCGTTTTAGATTAGGGTACAGGCTGTCTATAAGCAAGGACGAGTCTACCATCCAAGACTAGTCATGGTGTCATGCCATTGCCTGGATGGGCTGTGGATGATTGATGACATGTTGGAGTGGTTTTCACTGGGAGGTGCAGGTGAGCACTACTGCTGCTCTGTCACCACTTGTCAGGTCTGTCAATCGGAGGACTAAAGCTCCAATTCGACAGCTTTCTGGGCTTATCGCAGTGAATGAACTGTAACACTTACCTGAATAAGTGCATCGTGATTCAATGTGAATAGAATTTTCAACAGTTCATATACCAGCTGTAATGCTCCCTGACTTGTGATGAGTCAAGTATCCCATTGTTCTACCTTTCTCTCTCTCTAACATTAGGGATGGGCAAATCTCTCTATTTTAGTTTCTCTCAGTTTCCAGTCATAAGTGCTGTTTCTCACATTTCTGCATCAGTTTGAATTTTTTGTCATAATCCTAATACATTTTTTTCACATGCAGTTTTGACTAATATGCCTATTTTGGCAAGTTATTGCCCCAACAGAATTTGCTTTTGTATGCTGTTTTTACTAACTTTTGCATTTACGCACACTTTTCTCTAATGTATGCATTTTTTGTGCGCATTATTTGACTGGTAAACTGCACAGCAAAATTCAGAGAAGTTCAGATGTCCAAGGAAGGTTGTGTTTCTGTTCACATATAGTTTTGAGAAGTGCAGATTATGTAGATTAATCTTTGAATGTAAACTGAAGCAAATCTCCTTCCCATCCTATAATGTATCGCAGCTTTTTCATTCTCTTAATTCTTCCTGCATTCCTGCCGTATCCAGGCAGATTGAAACATAGGGGATTTGGGATTGTTCAAGTCTTTGTCCTATTTAAATTTGAACTGTGCTGCATTTAAAATGGTAGACTCTTTGGGGCAGAGCCTACGGGACCGCCTCTCCTGGTATGTCCCTTACGGTCCTCAAACAAAAACATATTGGAGGTTAGGCTGGCCTCAACTAGAGCCAGGGCTTTTTCGGCTGTGGCTCTGATCTGGTGGAACGCTCTGTCACAAGAGACTAGGGCCCTGCAGGACTTGACATCTTTCCGCAGGGCCTGCAAGACAGAGCTGTTCCACCAGGCCTTTGGCCAGGGCACAGCCTGACTCCCTCCTTTGGTAATACTCACAAAACTCTAGCCCAATGGTTGCCATCAATTTGATTTGAACTGATTTTATAATGAATTGATTTTAGAATGCTGTATTATTTTACTGTTGTTAGCCGCTCTGAGCCCGGCTTCGGCTGGGGAGGGCAGGATATAAATAATTATTTATTTATTTATTTATTTATTTATTTCTGCAAAGTGACATGCACGCTGATAGAGCTATATAGATAATCGTGCTAAAAAAAAAGATGGGCTATAACATTTTAAAATAAAGAATAAATATACACCATGAATGAATGACTGGTTGCTGCGAAAATAAAAGTGATTGAGGGGAGAAAAGAATCAAACATGCCACCTTGAGATCCTTGGAGGAAGAGCTGGATAAAAATGTTGTAAAGCCCACAAGAGGCCTGGCAAGCTACAAGTTCTTTCCTGCTTGGCTGAATATTGTCATTTATTTGGCGTTTCAGATTGAGGAAGTGTCTTTTTCTCTAGCCAACCTCCCGCCCCTTCGTGAAATCTGAAAGTCAGATTTGATGTTGGATTTATTTCTTTTATTCCAAGAAGAAATGCCCAGATGTGTGGTGCAATTGTGGGTGTGTTATTTTTTTTAAAAAAAAAGCGAACTCTGCATGTCAGAAGGTTAATTTTGGAACCCTCTGAAAGGAGCCATCTGCCATCAAGTTTCAGAAAAGGGAGTGATGGGGATATCTCAGCCAGGGGATTATTTTCCCTGCAGGGCAAAAGAATGTCAAGGGAACCTGCCATGCCCTGCCATTCAGGCAAGGCTCACAGAGAAATCTAGTCTTAGTTGACAGAAGGGTGATGCAGGTAATCTGGGGTCGCCAGGAGTTCACTGTCAAGCTGCCGGTTCTTCTCCAGCTCTTTGGGGTGTGTTTCAGGGAAGGTCAGTTTCTGGCACAGGGCAAGAGGGAGGGTGCCAAGCACACCTAAGCTCAAGAATACAATATAAAAAAATGACTACTTTTTTCCCTCCACTCCCCTGTCACCCAGCCAACTCTCCGAACGGATAAAAAGGAAGATCTTCCTCCCTCCTGCCAGAGGGGCTCAGTTTCATTCATTACTGGCAACTCTTCCTTGGAACATCACCGCTTACACTACCACCAAGACAACCTCTCCTCTAGCCATGTCTCGCCAGTCCTGTGCCCGGAGCATTGGAGGAGGGTTTCAGAACAAGGGTTTCAGTTCCAGCTCTGTCTGCTTTGGGGGTGGAAACAAAGTCAGCTTCAACACTGCTTCCATGTCCCGTGGATGTAATGTCCGTAGCGGAGGCGGTGGCTTTGGCAGCAGGAGCCTGCATAACATGGGGGGCAGCAAGAGAATCTCCTATGGTGGATATGGTGGCGGTGGCTTTGGCGGGGGTTTCGGTGGCGCCTGTGGCCAAGGGGCTGGGGGCTTTGGAGCTGGTGGTGGCCTTGGCGGTGGCCTTGGCGGTGGCTTTGGCGGTGGCTTTGGCGGTCCAGGTGGACTTGCAATCTGCCCTCCATTCCCAGGATGCCCACCTGGAGGCATCAAAGAGGTGACCATCAACCAGCACCTCCTGCAGCCCCTCAACCTGGAGATAGACCCGGAGATCCAAAAAGTGAGGACTGAAGAAAGGGAGCAGATCAAGACCCTCAACAACAAGTTTGCCTCCTTCATCGACAAGGTGAAATGATTTTGAGAGCATTTAACTTGCATGTAGCTCCAAGACTTTCTCTTTCTCTTTTTGTTTTTCAGTATGAGGGCCTTTTGTCTTGTGTCTGTACTGAGTATTGTGTCTATCAGATCTGGTCTGATTTGTATTTTTTAAAACAACACCAACAATGAATTTCAAGGCTGAAAAATGGTGAAGCCATTTTAAAAGCGTTAGTTTGCCAGTTTTGTTATGATTCTTTCTAATTTACCTTGTTGCAGAATCTCAAATCAAGAGGTTTTACATTTAACCTGTATACTTCATGGAGGGGTGGTCAAATGTGAGTCTCCAAGGGTATGCCAGTCCTGAGTGTTTCAAGTAAACAGGAACAGAATACAGGGCAAAAAATTCTCCTAAAATCTGTACCAATGTAACTGCCGTGGCTCTCTACAAAGGATACTGGTTACTGCAGTTTGGTGAAGCAGATGCTTATTCTCAGAGATCCTTCCCCATTACAGAACTATACTTCTCAGGATGCCCTGGGGGTATGACCTGTGCAAGTATGTACTATTGACATGCCCATTTGCATAATGTTGTCAGTACTAATCAGTAAGCAGTGAAAGATAATCTGGGAAAAGGTGGGCATATGTTTCTTCCCCAGGACAATCCTGGACCAATACCCAGAAACTACCATGTTGATCCTTTAGTGACCCTTCTCTAACATACAGATAGGAAAGGGTAGAAGCTATTTTGAATCCCACTAAACTGAGGGCGTTAGATGCACATTGAATGCACAGCTGACCTGCATCATACATGCATCAGTGACACAACAAATCCTTGTCCCTTCTTATTTCCTTTTCTGGTCACCTCCTCATTGCATCCCTCAGCCGCCTATTGTGACTCAAGGGTCTTGGGGAGGCTAAAAAGTAGTGGCTGCAGTACAGAACACACAACTGGAAGGTCTCCCTGCTTGTGGGCAATGCAAAGGAAAGCCTAGAATGGAGGAAGGAGATGCATAAGTGGTGTTAGGAGAAAGCAACATCAGCAGGCAAGTTTGGACTAATGGCCATGTCCAGTACTCCATAAGAACTCAGCACCTGTTGCTGTGGTTTCAGTTATCCAGGAGTTGAGCAATGTGAAGAGTACCTGGATGCTTTTAAAAGCCCAGAAGGTGATGGTCACACCCTCATCATGATACAGGCAGTGGGCACATCCTCATATCCAGAAAGCAAGGGCAGCCTGACTTGTATGAGAAGAAGCAGGGAACTATTTCTTGCTCTTTAGAAGGAAATTGATGAAGGTCAGGTCAGATCACATATGGTATAACTGAAAGTGGCTTTAATGTGGTTCCTGAAGCTTTGCGCATGAGCCTGAGTGGAACAGAGCCACTAACAGTAATGAGACAATGGGCAGGTGTTGTTCTCTATCCTGTCAATTTGCTGGCACTGGAGGGAGAGGTTTGTTGACATCCTCTTCTCTCCAGCCCTGAAGGTTAATAAATTTCCTCCACTATTTTAAAGATGAAAAGAGGGATACTCATTTTGTGTCTGCAGCTGTTCCTATTGCTAGCTCAGGAACACTGCTAAAACACCCCTGTTGCCACTATTCTTCGCTTGCTGTATGTGCATCCATTGATTCTGCATTATCCCAAAGTTAAACAGTAAGCTTGTTCTTCTGGTTAAAGATATGCTAAAACAGCCTGACTTGTCTCCTAGAATATATTACCTACATTTCAAACTTAAGCTTAACCCACTGCAACCTTTGAAATAGCAGGATGCGCATTATGCCACTGCCAACCTTGGACAACCTGGTGCCTTCCAGATGTCCTGGACTACAACTCCCATCATCCCCAGCCAGCACAGCTGGGAGTGGGTGGGAGTATTGAATTAGAGCATCTGGAGGATATCAGCTTGGTGAAGGCTTCTCTACATATGCACATATTATGTTAATACACGGCAGTCCCTTCTGGCATTGTTGGTTAGAGTGTGGGGCTGATAATGCCAAGGTTGCAGGTTCAGTCCCCGTATGGGACAGCTGCATGTTCCTGCTTTGCAGGGGGTTGAACTAGATGGTCTTCAGGGTTCCTTCCAGCTCTGCAATTCTATGATTCTATTATTTAGCTTCAAAGAAGCAGAGAAGAGAAAGCTTGCTCTATAGAAATTCACATTAGTACCATTTTTTTAAAAAAAGGAACTCCAAACTCTTCAAAAAACCAAAACAGGGACAGAACAGGAATAGTGATTCACCCCAGGAACTGCCCTTCCCTTTAAAGGCAATTAGAGTACATGATCATAACCCTTTCTTTCTCCACCCTTGTTCTTTGTTTGGTTCAGGTCCGTTTCCTAGAGCAGCAGAATAAGGTTCTGGAGACCAAGTGGAAACTCTTGCAAGAGCAGGGCCAAGGGACTGGCATTGGTCAAAAGAACCTTGATCAGTTCTTTGAGGTCTATATCAACAACCTCAGGAAGCAGCTTGATTGTCTTCAGAATGAGAGGAGAGGCCTGGAATCAGAGCTGAAGAACTTCCAAGATCTTGTGGAGGATTACAAGAACAAGTAAGGGATTATAGAACCAAAAGAATTGGGTATCAATAAATGATCTTTCCTGCCGGTGCAATTGAAGGTGGATGGGCCAGGCCAGGCCCAGACTACCTATTTGAAAAACCAGACCTGGCCTTTTGCTGAAGCTAGGATGACAGAAAATAGAAATATTAACTTTCAATTTATTTATTTCTTTTAAACAAAAGCATGTATACCCACAATTAGATAGAGTACAGAAGGCCTCAGATGTGTGTGTGTTTGGTTTTCCTCTTAGCTTTGGCACTCAACAATGAATGTTCAGTGACAGTGAGAAGTCACAATTTGATCATGGTGTCATGCTTCTGGCAGGACCTAACTTCCTCTTGAATTTGAATTTGACCCCGGTAGAAATCTGATGTATTTGAAAAGGGATTATTCTATGTTATGCTCCCAAATTATCTGTGAGACCTTCCCTAGATCAGTGTTTCCCAACCGGTGTTCCGCGGCACACTAGTGTGCCGTGAGATGTTGCCTGGTGTGCCGCGAGATGTTGCCTGGAGGGAGGCGGGCGAGGGCGTTTGCTTCCCGGAGGACGGAGCGAGGGCGCCCCCCTGCTGGGCCGGGGCTCGCTCTCCCCAGAGGGTAAATCTGGATCAAATGGGGCGAGGGGCGGGCAGAATTCTGGGGGCCACTGATGCCCTACAGACCCCCCCAAGTCCTCCGGGGCGCGCGCTCTGCTGGGCTCTTTTCGGTCGTCGTGCTTGTGGGAAGCCGTCCCTTCCCTGGGCGACGCGCCGCCTCGCGACTCCGGAGTCAGTCCCGCGGGCTCTCGGAGGGACTCGCGAGCGACGGCGCGGCGGCTCCGGGGCGCGCTCAGCCGGGCCGCCGCGCGCCCCCGCGCAGCCCCTGCTGCAGCTGCCCGGCGTGGAGCGCGACGCGGAGCCGGCCGGGCTTGGAGGCGCCCAGGTAGGGCCGAGCCGGGCGGGGGCGGGGAGGTCTCAGTCTGCTGCGGGCGCAGGAGGGCGAGCGGGAGAGGGGGAGCCGTCGGGTCTCCTGGAAGGAAGCGAGGCGGCGGCTGAGGGGGATGCAGCCCCGTCCCCAGCAACAGGCGCTCCTCAAAGTGAGGCCACAAGTCGGGGCTCGGACAGGGCCTGGAAGCAGCGGCTCCGGCTCTTGGGAGCGGAGAAGGGGACTTCGAAAGCGGCCTGGAGGAGAAAAGCCCCGATGCAGCGAGAGCGGGGAGCGTGCTGCCTTGTCCAGGCCTCCTCGCTTTGTGCCGTCCGCTGCCGGGAGCAGGACACGGGGGCTCCTCGTTCGCATGCTTTCCCGGGTGATCGGTGAGGGTTAGGGTTAGGGTTAGGGTCCCTCAGTCCCTCGCTTTGCTGCCTCCTCCCCCCCCCACCCCCAAAGCTTGGAGGTTCCCCGGCAAGGGGGAGGGAAAAAAATTGAAAGTTACACTTTCGTGCGTCCCTCCCGGCGTGACGCTGCGCGCTGACGTCACGGGGCTGTAATGGTGGTGTGCCTCGATATTTTTTTCATCAAACAAGTGTGCCTTTGCCCAAAAAAGGTTGGGAAACACTGCCCTAGATCATTCATTGAGTGAAATGTGGAGTTGAACTTGAATATCCATGGTCTACTTACTATATCACACTGAATGATCTGATTCACTGTTATATATGAGGTGACTCATGAATATAGTATACATCCTGTGTGATGTACAGAGTAACCAGGGGTTTTTTAAGGTCTTTTTTTTTTTTTGGTAAAATCATGTGATTGTATCTTTTTGGGGCTCTTTGCACCTTTATAATTATTGCAGCTAAGGTGAAAAACTATGGCTGACTTCCAATAACTCCTAATGTTGAAATATATTATTTTACAAATTGTTTTTGCTTTTCATTGCTCAAGACTCAATGAAATTCAGAAACATGATTACACTACACTATAATTGGGCAGGGAATACCGTGTGCTTCAGAAGCTGTACACTAGAACCTCCATATTCCCTAACCATTGGCCATGCTAGCTGAGGCTGATGGGTATTGTAGCTCAAAACATCAGGAGGGCACCACACTGGCTATGTCTGCTGTAAATCCTAGCAAAAACAGTGACCCACAGCTTGAATTCTGACAAACTGATCCATTGGGCAGCCCTAAGGTATGCATTTGGTGGCACTTGAAAATAGGTACTGTAATTTAATAAACTCTTGAGCCAGGAAAGTATGTTGTAAATCAGGATGGCGTTCAACAGAATCTTTGTTTGTCTGATGCCAAAGAATCTAGAATGCCTCTTGGCAGAGGACAGTGTCTGAAGAATGGAAACAATGAAGAATGTTCTATGAGTTATAAACCTAGGATATCAAGTAACCCGCAAAATTGGGGAATGGTCATTCTCTTTCACTTGCAGGCCAAGCAAATTCACAAGGCCTTTGATTGTTAAAAAAATCTAGAAAGAAGAAGGCAGGGCTCAACCCCACCCCCTCCTGATCTAGATTTTCTAAAAAAAGAAGAAAAAAAAGACTTTTTTAATCAAACAATGCTGCGGAATAACAAAGCAATTTTCCACATATTACTTCTATTTTATTATTTTCTGTTGCATCCAAGATTTTCGTTTCTTAAAAGAAATTGGACTTTTTTTTTACAAGAAATTGGGGAGTGTAGATAGATGTTGGAAAAGACACACAAAACTGTGCAAATAGAAAAGTATTTAAACCTGATGTTCTTTCTTTGCATTGACCAGATATGAGGAAGAAATTAACAAGCGCACGGCAGCAGAGAATGACTTTGTGCTCTTGAAGAAGGTAAGTGTGCCACTCTTCCTAGCTCCTTTGCAGTGATTCAGAGGTGCAAGTTGCTATTCACATACTGGCATTTAGAAGAACTGTGTGTGTGTTTGCCTCCATCATTGTGTGCAAAATATGAACTTCTCTCTGTCCTTTTCTTCAGGATGTGGATGCTGCTTACATGAACAAAGTAGAATTGCAGGCGAAACTGGACTCCTTGACAGATGAAATCAACTTCTTGAGATGCTTGTACGATGCTGTAAGTAGTCTTTTTGTGGCCTCCTGGGAGAACACTAGAGTGATGCGAATTTTGGGGTGGAGTTAAGAGTGAGTGACAGGTAGAGAGTCATTTGGGAAATGGCAACTGGAGGAAGAGATATGGAAATGAGGGGTGGAGATTAGAGAGGTAATGGAAGCATACGTAAAAGAGCTGGGATTGCTGTTATGAAAGTTAGGCTAGTCTAAAATGTTAGATTAGGAAATTATTCTGTATCTGATGACTACCTGTTTTGGGTGTCACATTGCTTAATTAAGTATTAGGGGTGTGCACAGGCCCTAAATTTCCCCTTCTACCTGTGCGCTTGTAAAAATTCCAGTCTGCTTCTGAGTCACTCTGTGCTGTCTCCGCTTTGATCTGTAATTCATCTCCTGAGCTACTCTGTCTAAAATGAAGCTCACAGTTTTCCCATTCACTATAATGGGAAATCTTTTATGTTCTTCATTGTTCTGCAGAAGGTGCAAAAGTGCATTGCATCCTCTCCATAAGACATCCTTGCAATGCATAAATCCACATGCACGCAACATCACCTGCTGTTATGACAGCAATTTGACTAGTGTACAGTGGTACCTCTGGTTCCAGACGCTTTGGGTTACAAACTCCACTAACCAGTGGTTGCTCCAGATTAAGAACTTTGCCCCAGGATAAAAACAGAAATCGCGTGCCAGCGGTGCAGCGGCAGCAGGAGGCCCCATTAGCAAAAGCACACCTCAGGTTAAGAAAGGTTTCAGGTTAAGAAAGGATCTCCGGAACAAATTAAGTCCTTAACCCGAGGTACCACTGTATTATAACAGCTAATTTTCATGTCCAGCTTTTGGGATGCCAGAAAGTTCTAAACATAGTTTTTAGAAGGATAGACCTTTTGTGGGTGTGCCAATATGGACTACCACAGCCATTAGTCACATTTAGAAAAAAGAAATAGACAGATGCCTCTATGAAGGGGAGAGGTAAGTGATAAAATCATCATTTATGGTGAAAAAACATGATGTGACCATGGCGCTGTCTACATAGTTATTTATTTAAGGTAGATGTACTCTACACTTTAACCAAATGGACTCCCATGGCAGCTTACAAAAATCAGTAAATCGATTTCTTTGGCAGGAATTGAGCCAGATGCAGCAGTCCGTTTCTGACACCTCCGTTGTCCTCCAAATGGACAACAACCGGAATCTGGACTTGGACAGCATCATTGCAGAGGTCAAAGCTCAGTACGAGGAAATTGCTCAGAAAAGCCGAGCAGAAGCAGAGTCTTGGTACCAGAGCAAGGTGAGTTCTCAGGCCTATCAAGCCTTGCCAGTCTAAAATGACCTCCTTGAGTGAAAACCAAATCCAAACAATCAAAGAAACTCTTGTTGTTCATTAATGGGAAAGGCCAAATGCACATAAGGCAATGTATTAAACTAGGAGTGATCCGACTTCAGCTCCATGTGCTTTGCTTTATTTTAACTAGAATCGCCATGGTTTTCCAATGTGTTTTACATTCACAAAGCCAGAGTGCGGGTTCAAAATCTCTTGCCAGTTGAGCCACAACAACCCTAATGAAGTGGTCCTGTTTATGCTTATGAACATACAATGTAGTGCTTTGCTGGAACAGACAAACAGCCCCCATTATTTACAAAGAAGCCCAGCAAACAGCAGTTGGAACATAGGAAGCTACCTTATACTTGCTCTGACCATTGGCTCATCTGATTGAGTATTGTCTACACAGAGTGGCAGCGACTCTCTGGGCTTACAGCAGGGGTGGAGAACTTGTGGCCCTCCAGATGTTATTGGACTCCAACTTTCACCAGACCCAGCCAGCAGGGCCAGTGATCAGTGATATGGGAAGCTGTAGTCCAACAATATTTGGATGGTCACAGGTTCCCCCCGCCTGGTTCATAGACTTCCCCAGCCCTATATGTAGATCCTGGGAGTGACCCTAGGACCTTCCACCTCCGAAGTATATGTTCTACCACTGAGCTATTGCCCTTCCCCAAGGTGCAATGTCATCCACTGGAAACTGGCTAGTAATCTACCAATATTGCTTCAAACTCACTTGTAGGCAAGCTTTTAATCAGGCTGGTCCACCAAGCACTGCAAAACACTCCTTTCTTTTTGGGGGACAACCTTGGAAGGGTGTCAGAGGGTTTGGCAAAACCTGAGCCATTGCTCGACAGGGTTTTTATTTGAAGAAGATTTATCTTCTCTGACATAACACAATTTGACCCCTTTCTTCTTTCTGAATTCCAGTACGAGGAGCTGCAGCAAACTGCTGGGAAACACGGTGACAGTCTCCGTGACACCAAGGCCGAGATCTCTGAACTGAACCGGATGATTCAGAGGATACGATCTGAAATAGATAATGTGAAGAAGCAGGTAAGGCTGGAGGAATATATGCAAGATTAACCCTAGGGTGGAGGGGGGCAGAGGTTTTTATTGGAATTTCACAATCTGGTCATCTTAGTCCTGTGCTGTTGTCTTAACTGCAGCAATTCATTTAGTAACACAACTCAAGGCAAGCCAAGAGATATCAGGCTGAAGTAGGATGGCCTCTTTGTTTGGGTGTTACCTCCTGGCCTTGCACTTCAAAAAAATATGGCACTCACAAATGGTTCCCAGTGGATGTAGGGGGTCGCTGCATCCAGGAGGAATAGTGCTGCTGATATTAAAAATAAAAATATTTCAGTAATCAGTTTTTCAAATGCCTCTCTTGCCTTTCAGTGTGAGAAGCTGCAGGCTTCCATTGCAGAAGCTGAGGAACGCGGTGAGCTGGCCCTCAAGGATGCCAGGGACAAATTGAATGAACTGGAGGTTGCCCTGCAGAAGGCCAAGGAAGAAATGACCCGTCTCTTGAGGGAGTACCAGGAGCTGATGAATGTCAAGTTGGCGCTTGATATTGAAATTGCCACCTACAGGAAATTGCTGGAAGGAGAGGAGAGCAGGTGAGTGCGATCCACAGGAAGGAGATGTATATCTGGACTTTGCTGAAGATCAGAAATATAAGGGTGGGCAATGTATACCCATTGGCAAGGAAAGCATGTACTGCAGTGATGGGGAATCGTAGGATCTACAAACATTGCTGGGCTACAACTCCCATCATCCCTGATGGTTGTCCATGCTGAGAACTGTGGTCCAGCAACATCTGGAGGGCCATTGTTTGCCCATCCCTGATGTACTGCATACTGGGCACACATGTGAACTGGTCTGGCTCAGATTAAGCCATGGTTAAGCTTGATGGAATGGTAAGAGCTGAGATTAGGCTGTGGCAGTGCAAATCCTGATTGAGAGGGTTCAGGTGGATGCTGTGGCAAGAACAGGGGAAGTAGGGACATTGTTAGAGGGTGGCTCAGGGCACTGGAGTCCTGGGTCTTTTGGGGGGGGGGCTGGTTCTCTCCTCTTTTTAAAAAAGACTGGTTGTTGTTTTTTGTTACTTTACTTACTGCAAAGCTAGACCCAAGCCCCCTGCCATCTTTTTTGCCCAAAGGCATCTATCCAAATATTTTCATTTTCATTTCACTTTTAATTTGTATACCCCCTTTCTATATTGCTATATGCAAAATATACAACAAAGATCATACCTCTTACAACAATAAAATCCAATGCAAATAAGTCATAGTAAGAATATGAAGCATATAAAGAACAGCTGCAATTTTTACTACTACTATTACTACAAATAATAATAATAATAATAATAATAATAATAATAATAATAATAATTCTTGAAGTACGTAGCAATTCTCCTGGTGGAGAGAGGTTGGGAATGTCACAAACAAAGGCACATATCGTACTTCTGGGGTTGCCTTTGCTTCCAGTGCTGGGAGAGGTTTACAATGTGGACTGTGCAGCTGCAGCAATCACTGGAAATTGTGGCAGGCTAGTATGAGCTGAAGGATCATGCCTATCTGAATTGCAAGTTCTGGAAAGGGTGTCCCTGACTCTTGAAACGAAGGCTGTCTATCCGATCATGCCCACGTTATTCCCTAGTGATCTTGATAGCCAAGCAAGCAGCTGCACACGGGTCTCCTGTGCCCAACCCTATCTGCTCTCTGCACTGCACAGCACTCACTTTTGCAGTGCCTGATGATGAAAGCAACAAAGGGATTTGTTCAGTATTGTTCAGTATTTTGTGTATGAACGCCCAATTGCATCTCTTGCCTAAACATCAGGTTTTTTTCTCTCCTTCACAGGATGTCTGGAGAGTGTCAGAGCACCGTGAGCATCTGTAAGTAGTGACTCTGTACTCAACTTTTACAATTAGTGGCACTATCCTATAACCAGCTGCTCTGGAAAATGGCATGCGCTGGTACCACTGTGCCTTGATGTGGTTTTTACAACAGTGGTCATAGTAGATATGCACCAAGCTCTTAAGCACCATAAATACGGACACAGAAGGAAAGTTGTGGATGCAGAATGTGGAATCAGGGCTGTGGAAGATCCCCCCTTGCGCTATCCTGAACTTTTTTTGACCACCACAAATGGTGCAACTCCAGTGTGCTGTAGTAACATGCCAGAAAGAGGTTGAAACTCAAGAAAGTCAGGGATGATGACCTGGAGGGTCACGGTTTCTCTGTCCCCAATTTTAAATGTTTCAAAAATGCCACGTGGGAACAACTTTTGTATGTGATGCCGTGGTTTGCATTGCTTCATGCTCATGGGTTGATAACATTTGTAACTTATTCAAAGCAAGCCAATGAACTTCATGGCTGAATGGGGATCATTTTGAACCCAGCATCCCTTTAGTGCAAGGATGGGGAACTTGTGGTCCCCCAGCTGCTGCTGGACTGTAACTCCCATCATTCTTGACCATTGGCCATGCTGGCAAGGGCTGATGGGATCTGGAGTTCAGCAACATTTGGAAGGCCACAGGTTCCCTGCTTTAGTTCTAGTTCAGGGCTTAAGCCCTTACATGCCACACACTTTCTCAATTGACTCTCATCACACGGATGACTCCTTGGCCCTGGAGGCTTCACTTGTCTTATTTTAAGATGCAAAGTAGCTGGGAGTTTTCCTTCTGTCTTTCTTCAATGACTTGCCATCTCTTCAGGCAATGGCTTGCATGCTCCACTGGTGCATTCTTGGGACAGAATGCCCTGGAACAGACATGAAGTAGCACCACCCCCAAGCTCAGTGCTAGAGAACTACAATCCAGGCATTAATTGGCCATATTAGTCCATAAAACCACCACAATGCTAACCATGGTTGTCTTCCTTTCTAGCTATGGTTGGCTCCTCCGCTACTACTTCTGGCGGTGGATATGGTGGCGGATTTGGAGGTGGATTTGGAGGTGGAATGTGCTATGGAGGAGGATCTGGTGGCCTTGGTGGATTCAGCTCTGGAAGCGGAAGAGGTGTTTGCAGCATAGGAGGTGGGGGAGCTTGCTCTGTCGGCGGAGGATACGGAGGAGGATATAGTTCCGGAGGCACCATTGTGAAAAAAACCACCACATCCTCCACTTCCATCAAGTCTTCAATCAGGAAATAAGAAGCAACAGGTGCAGTGATGACAACATCAGCATGGATGAAAGAACCATTTTTCTGAAGACCTCTGCAAAGCCACCCTGAACAGAATCTTGGCGCCTTTCAGAAAAATGGACTGTGCCCCTTATGGCCCTTATGGCTGCTCTCCCAGGATATTTTTTAAGTCTTGCATTGTTTGGGTGGGATACAGACTGAGTTAGCTGAACTTAAGTACCACTGAGTTCTCTGAGACCTGTCATTGCTAACTTGTCTCATTTATGTCAGTGGGACCTTAGTTCATCTAATGTAGTCAGTATCCAACCCAAGCAACCCAACCCAACTTAGTCTGTAACCCACCCTTTGTTCTTAACTCATTGTTGACACATTTCATGCCCCTAACGTAATTAGGTCTAGTCAACAGATGTGTAATATGTGAAGGCTGTGTTTGCATGAACAAGGGCAAACAGTATTAGGTAGTTCTATTGAGGTTATTCTAGGCAATGTGTGCCTTGCTTTTGTACCATTCACACATCTTTTATGTAGAGCAGCACTCTGCCCTGTGTCCTACAAGGAGGGATATCTCCTAAATATCCCAGAATTCTCATTGGCTGTGCTTCAACTGAGGAGACACTTTTATCTCTTTGGTGGATTGAAACACCTGGAACAGCTGGATACATACAGTTCACACAAGAAAACAATTCTAGGAGTCAGCTTATTTGATTCTCATAATGTTTAAAGAGTACTGCTATTTTGTCTACATTCTAACTCTTCCGAATGAAACCTGATGAGGAAATAATGTGAATTACATCAAAAACTGCTTATGTGAACACAGCCTTCATGTTTTGCTCATTCATGCAAATCAGTGCTATTTTTCTAGAAAAAAGAGGTGCTGGAACTCACCATAAGCCCCTCCCTCATTCTCTTAAATGGCAGTGCTGCCCACCTGAGAGGTTCTGGAGAGTTCTGGCTGGGGAAAAAAATGCCCTGATACAAATGAATATCTTTCCAGCTACTCTCCTGTGATTACCTGCCTGTGGTTTTGCTGAGTCATAATGGTTACTTACTTAAATGAATATGCAAAATACCTGCAGCTAAAAGGTAGGGGCATGTGATCTTGCCAGAGTTACACTCCTTTAAGTCCCATTGATGCCAATGAGAGAGCTTAAGCATATGCTTAAGTCATTCCTATTGAAAGCAAGACGGCTTATCCAGATTTAACTTTAGCTGCTTTGTGCTCCACATTCTGTCTTTCTTTTTGTAATGGCCTTGAAAATCTTTTTGTTTTGGTGGTGATTCCTTTCCTCTCGCGTGTGATCACTTGCAGCTCATTAAACTCTAAGTGAAGAGAACAATGGTGTCTTCTGGGTTTTTGCCAAGAGCTTTTATGCTGGGATAGTAATCATGAAAGCCTTAGGATGGAGGATAAGGCTTTCAATGCCTGCTAGCCATGATGACCTTCTTCTCCCTCCATTGTGAGAGATAGTATGTCTCTGTATGCCAGGAAGTGGCAAATTACAAGAGAGGAAAGTGTTCTTGCACTCAGGTCCTGCTTGCAGGTTTCCCATAAGCATCTACCGTCTTTCCCCGAAAGTAAGACATCCCCCGAAAATAAGACCTACTTCCAGTTTTGCCTCTCGCTGTAATATAAGGCATCCCCCGAAAATAAGACCTCCCCAATAATAAGGCCTCCCCCGAACATAAGGTCTCCCCAGAATATAAGGCCCTTGAAGCTACCAAGCGGCGTCTGAGTCCTCTGGACCAGTGTTTCCCAACCTTTTTTGGGCAAAGGCACACTTGTTTCATGAAAAAAATCTCGAGGCACACCACCATTAGAAAATGTTTAAAAAATTAACTCTGTGCCTATATTGACTATATATAAACTTTTACTTATGTAAAAAAAAAAAAAAAAAATAGTAACAGCATAGAAGGTAATGGTTAGGCCCTCTTCCAAATATGCTGGGTTTTTATTTGCAGGGACTGTTCTACATGGGAAAGCATTCAGCACTGTCATTCTCCCATCTGCCATCTGAATTGGTACTATTCTGGGTCAACTTACTCTGCTGCATGTGTAGATGAAAATGGCACCAAGTGTGGGGGAGGGGGCAGAACAGGTTTCAGATACAGGATATTAAGCATACACGTACTTCAGATTGAACTGGTTGCTTGCTTTGCAAGTTTTCATTTCCCAAATGACTGCCTTGGCAAGCGCAATACCTACCAGGCTCAAGGCCGGTCTCGCGCTGCCGCTTCCCGCGCTCTCAAGGACCCGGGAGGAGGAAGGCGTGAAGGGAATCCCGAAGGCGCGAAAACCTCGCGCATGCGCTGGCCTTCCGCCTGCGACAGCCCAGTAGGCCGGCCGAAGCAAGCAGCGATGGGATGTGGGAGGGAGCTCGCTCGCCGCCCCGCGTGTGCCTATGTGGGGCACGTTACAGCCCCGTGACGTCAGCGCCACGCAGGCAGCCAGGCAGGCAGACGGCGAGAGCCCCGCGCTGGGCGGCCTCTCCTTGCCGCCGCCGCCCCGCCTCTCGCCGCCCGACTCGCTCGCCTCCCTCCCACGGCACACCAGGCAACGTCTCGCGGCACACTAGTGTGCCGCGGAACACCGGTTGGGAAACACTGCTCTGGACCATAGTGGTGGGCGCCGCTGCACAGCTCACTGATTGGCCGCAACACAGCTGGAGCTGTTCAGGCAGTGCAAGGTCTCTTTAAATCAGAGAGCCCGTACCACCGCCAGGACAAGCTGCCGCCTGTTGCTCGCTCTGCCCTGACGGAGTCTGGCTGACTCACAATTAGACAATAAATGTGTACCGCATTCTTCTTCATGGAAAAATAAGACATCCCCTGAAAATAAGACCTAGCGCATCGATGGGAGAAAAAATTAATACAAGACACTGTCTTATTTTTGGGAAAACAGGGTAGTAGCCACTGTGAGAACAGTTTCTCTCTCTCTCTGTGTGTGTCTCCATTCTGTGCTGGAACAGAAAATGGGGTTGGGGTCCATTCCCATTGCAGGTGTGAACTTCACAGCCCAAACTTCCAGTAACAGGCCAAGCAAGGCAGAGGGAGGTGGAGAAAGGACTTTAGAGGGGGATGGCAGGAGAGGAGGCTTTGGAGGAGGTGGCAGGGAATTGGAGGTAGATGTAAAACTGGGAGGGCAGGCAAGGAATTGAGGATGGAGGGGATGGGGCAAGATTGACTGAAAGTGACTGACACATGGCACAGAGCTTGACAATGGGAGGATCTTCTAATCTGGAGCATATACAGACCACAAGCATTGGACCCAGGCCTGTCTGTGACTCCAGATTCCTTAATGCTCTTTAATCACCCTGTTCAAAAAAGGGGCAAATTAGGTAGTTTCCATTTAATTGCAATAATAATCCAATTTGCCCCTCTATTCCTAATTTTCAGAACCCTCTCAAACATCAATTTCCAGGATTCTTCAAGAATAGCCATGAAAGTTAAACTTATGAAAAACTTTGTAATGTAAATGTCCCCCAAAGCTGAAGGGCATTTCCATTCAAATGGTGTTTGTGTGCCACGTCATGTGATCAGTTATATGGGGTGGGGCTTACCTGCTCCCCACGTACTTTATTCAAGTTGGCACCCCTGGTAGAACATCTGAGATTGCAGCAGCATGACTGAAGTAGAGTCATGTGCACAGGATTGCGTATGCAAGTGAGACCTTCCCTTAAGTGGGAAACCTCCTGCTGATTCACCTTTTGCTGAGACGGCCAAATGAACGGCTAGTGTCTCGCCTTAGTTTTGTAACTTTATGCTACCAAGCGCTTAACCACCACCCACAAGGAGCAATGAAAGACGTGCGGCTTCCCTCAAGGAACTCCTCCCACTGGCTTCGCAAACCTAGATTGCAGTTTCCTTTTACACCAAGTACACAATGTTCTTGCTCTTTTAGATAATCAGATAGAAGCAAGAAAAATGGGACAGTGACAAACCACTGGATTTTCTCTTAGCAGAACTATGGAATACAGGGGTCAGTAAACTTTTTCAGCAAGGGGCCGGTCCACTGTCCCTCAGACCTTGTGGGGGGATGGACTATATATATATATTTGGGGGGGGGGGGAATGAACAAATTCCTATGCCCCACAAATAAGCCAGAGATGCATTTTAAATAGAAGCACACATTCAATTAATGTAAATCACCAGGCAGGCCCCACAAACAACCCAGAGATGCACTTTAAATAAATGGACACATTCTACTCATGTAAAAACACACTGATTCCTGGACCAACCGCAGGCCAGATTTAGAAGGCGATTGGGCTGGATTCAGCCCCCGGGCCTTAGTTTGCCAACCCATGCAATAGAGGAAAAAAACTAGTAAATGAAATCGAAGGGAATGACCTCTTGGCAAACAGCAAAGCAAAAGTTACACAAACATGAGTAAGTGCACATATGCTTATGGCTTATGTACATGAAGTGTACACTAGTTGTGATAAGATTATGGGTCTTCTTCATTTTCTCCCACGTGAGCAACAATGGAGGAGTGGGATTGAATTGACTGCCCCATTTGCAACTTTCACATGTACATTGGCTTTGGAAAACAGGTGGAAAGGTCAATCAATGGCTAATTAATCTTGAAGGCTGAAAAACAGAGTCTCCATTTTTTAAGACAGTGTATGCGGAATTCAATATCATACTGCACTGAACATTGTGTTAGCACAAACATTACAGTTTGACAGATGGAATTATCCCCCTTTCCTCCCCTCACATTGTTCTGGGGATTCTCCTGACCCCAAAAATTGTTTGGGGGACATCAGAGGGGACACAGGGAGGGAAGAGTGGCGGAAGCCATTCTATATCTTTGAGTACTAAATATGAAGTTTTGTCACTTTCTAAGAAGCCTTATCTGTCTCTGGGCAACTTGAAGCCTTTTGTACTTTGAAGGTCATCTATTGCATTTAGCTGCACATAGGATAGGTGTTAGGGATGCGCTGTGGGTTAAACCACTGAGCCCTGGGCTTGCTGATCGGAAGGTTAGTGGTTCGAATCTCCATGACAGGGTGAGCGCCTGTTGCTCGGTCCCAGCTCCTGCCAACCTAGCAGTTCGAAAGCACATCAAAGTGCAAGTAGATAAATAGGTACCACTCCTGCGGGAAGGTAAACGGTGTTTCCGTGCACTGCTCTGGTTTCTCCAGAAGCGGCTTAGTCATGCTGGCCACATGACCTGGAAAAACCGTCTGCGAACAAATGTTGGCTCCCTCAGCCAGCAAAGCTAGAGTCGTTCACAACTGGACTTAACTGTCGGGGTTCTTTACCTTAACCTTTTAGGATAGGTGTTACCAGGTTAACTGATTTATTTACAGCAACCTGGCAGGGCTCTTAATGAAGGCTCTTAATGAAGGCCTCTCTAATTGAGAAGGGGGAGGGAGGCTGAAGGCTGAGTTGTCCTTAAGTGAACTCACAGGGTCTGAATTACAGTTTTCTTAGGAAACAAGGAAGAAAAGGAGGGCCTGGGGGCAAGAATGAGAATATACTAAGGAGTTCTCTCTCTCTCTCTCTCTCTCTCTCTCTCTCTCTCTCTCTCTCGTTTGCAGAAGTAGCATGTTACTTTCCATGTCCTCCTTGTAGATCTGCATTTGTATACTACCAATTCTTCCACTGGTTGGTACAAAACATCCAAATCAAGGTTGAGCCTTAAGGCTGATAATCATAATAAAATCTGGTGTTGTCTGGAGTTACCTCCAGTGATGCAAGAGACACATTATCTCTAAGTCGATTCATTGGCTTCTTTTGATATAGGGTTCTTGCTGACTTAACACCTTCCGTGTTCTCTAAGGTACAGTGCCTGGGAAATGAGTGTTGCTATTTGATTGTTTTTTTTAAAAAATTAGTGAATCACTTACATGTTCTTGGTTGTTGTTGGTTTTTTGCATCTGTTGTAGGGTGTGACAGCATTTTCACTGGGACAATGCCATTCACATGTTAGGGGGAAAAATAGGATGGTGTCCTATGAAAATAATGGTAAGTGTATGTGTATTAAGGGAACAGGGGCTCCCTCAGTCCTCCTCATATACACAAGAGCTGCATTTGCAGAACTAAGGGCTCAACCATACTTCTGCTTGTACTGCACCACAAAATCATGGTCCTGAGAGGTTTTCCAGAAGTGTGGCTGAGCCCTAAGTGTACCTTTACCAAAGGTGTCATGGGTTTTGAAGACACTCAAACTCAGGACGAAAGGGAGAAACGTGCTAAGAGGAAGACACGCTTGGCAAATCCACACCCGCCTGGAAACAATTGTCCCCACTGTGGAAGGACGTGTGGATCCGGAATTGGCCTCCACAGTCACTTACGGACTCATTGTTAAAACCGTGTTTATGGAAGACAATCTTACTTGGCTATGAGGGATCGCCAAAGAAAGAAGAAAGTACATGGGAAACTTCTGCTGCCGATATGAGCTAAGGGTCCTCCACATGTTCCCTGGAGCCTGTGGATAGGGCTGTCAGTCTGGAAACCCATTATACAGACATTAAAACTCACTGTAAACATCCATAATTAAAATGCACAATAAAACTATCTCATTAAAATATCAAAATATAAGTATCCATAATTAATGCCCACAATAAAACAATCCAATTAAAACAAGATGGCTTTTAAAACAGGAGACTCAGGTTGAGTTCAGGTAGCTAAATATAGCTGCAGTCCTAAGGTCAGGGAGGGGAATTTGGAGGTGGTTCAACCATTGCATTCTGTGCCCTGCTGGTCTTGAACTGTCAGGGCAGAAATGAAGGTAGAGGAAAGCTCTGTGTGCTTTTGCCCATTTCCAGAAGTCAAATTTTAAAACATTATAAATATATATATATTCTCCACCCATTGGAAACGGAGGAAAAGATGCCCCCATTACTTCCCCATGTGAAGAGGCTCAATGGATGTCAGGATGCTGTCAGCGGCTCCCGGCTGGCTGCCCAGGAAAGTATAAAGACAAGGGAAAGTTTATTACCGTCCTTTTTTATTTCAATCTTTACAGAGAGAGGCTATAGAACCCAGCCTCTTCCATAAACAGCCAGGTCCAGAGTGAATCTCCACCTCCTGTCTCTCCCACTTCCTCATTCGTATTTCTCATCACCTCTTCTACGGGTGCTGCTATGTGCCCTCTGTCTTTGAGCTCTTTGTTCTCCTACTTTTAAGGCTCGCCAGATTCTGGGAGATGGAGGGTCTGGAATGCTTTTTAATGAGAATGTGTCAGCTGGGTGCAAATCTTATACAGTGGTACCTCAGGTTACAGACGCTTCAGGTTACAGACTCCACTAACCTAGAAATAGTACCTTGGGTTAAGAACTTTGCTTCAGGATGAGAACAGAAATTGCTCAGCGGTGGAGCGGTGGCAGCAGGAGGCCCCATTAGCTAAAGTGGTACCTCAAGTTAAGAACAGTTTCAGGTTAAGAATGGACCTCGAGAATGAATTAAGTTCCTAACCCAAGGTACCGCTGTACACACATTTTGGGAATGGGTATGCCCCCAAACAAATAATCTGTTGGAAATTGAAGTGGAAGTTATCATTGGATACAGGATACCAAAAGGACTACTCCCAGTGTCCTTCCTTCCTTCCTTCCTTCCTTCCTTCCTTCCTTCCTTCCTTTTGACTACAGTATACTTGAGGATGTGAGATAACTTGGAAAGATTTTCTCACTTATTAAGAGCTTCAAGGACAGCCATTGCCCTGGGATTGGAAAATGCAAATATGTGATCATTATTATGGACACGTTATGTACAGCCTGGGATGTGGGTGGTCTCCTGATCAAATTAACTAATGTTGTATGGATTAGAGGAGTGAGACAAATGGAAAGTTTGTCAATTTTGTGGCAATACATTGAAGCACAAGAGGAATGAAGAATTCAGCCATAGACATTTTTACAATCCAAAAGGAAAGAGATAACCTACACACACTCATCATAGAAACCGGAGGAAGTCATTCTTAGTCAGGAAATCGGGATTATCTCCGTTGTAATTTCTGATTCATCACCATCATTTCCACAATCAATTTATTGTGTATTTTCAAAAGCGCTTAAGTATTGATGTGGTACAAAAAATCGAGGGGGGAATTCTGATTTCTCTGTGCAGGCTCACAATCTAAAAAGAAAGGCGTGGGACCCAATGAGAAGAGGGCAGGACAAAATGAGGAAAACTCTGCACTAGCTTGGAGAAAGAGACAGGAAAAGAAAGGGAAAGTGTTAAAAATATAGACTTTCCCTCAATGCACTGGTGGAGTTAGCTGCATGGGCGTCTGGAGCAATGGCCATGCCGTGCACCGGGGGGGTGGGGTGATCTGCTGTGCGGGGGGGGGGGGTGTGAGCCCCCCGCAATGTGCCTTTTTGTCGCCCCCCCTCAGAGACGACACCTGGGGTGGGTCGCCCTCCTTCCTACTCCTCAATGCTAACCCAATCATAGTAGACCTATAGAAATTAAAGGCCTTGCGTTAGGCATTTTATTTATTCATTTTATGAAATGTATATACTTCTTGATTGTAATAAAACCTCTGAGTAGGATTAACATGGTATACAACTCCCCAAAATAACCTTTTTTAAAAAAAATAATAATGACAATTTATTAGCCCAAGGATGCTATCTTAGAGCACTGAAAGGAATCGAACAACATATAATTGCTTACATGGATTGATTGCATGTAGACTGTGTTTGTTATTGAGATATACTGTATTGCTGAACAAAGTGGGTAGTATTTGACTAGGTTTTACACAGAGTGGACACACTGAAATTAGCGAACATGACCAAGTTAAGACTATTAATTTCAGTGGTTCTACTCTGAGTAACACTTAGTTGACTACCACTCAGATTTCTACACCTCCCCCCCCAAAAACCAACAACAATGTACACACCTTATCTACCTAACACAAAGACGCTTCTGTATGCCCAGATGCAGAATATTATGTATGTTTAGCACAAATTGGAGAGGTGTTTGAACTCCTTTTAGTGCTCCAAATACTCTCCTGTTCTTGGAAATGTGACATTTATCTTCCCAGGCAGAGCGCCCCATATGTGCCAGGTTCCATAGAGCTCCTGTGCAGGTGGAAAGGGCACCTCCAGAGGCATTGCCCATGATATTGAAATACACAAGAAGGGAATGCAAATGAAGGTATTATATGTGCACCTGCAAGAAATGGATGGGTGTATTAATCATCAAGGACAGAGAAGAAGCACTGAACTGTTTATTCATGTACAAACAAGGCTTCAAAGAGTCTGATTGGTTCAATAGAAAATAATGCCAATAAATTCTTTCTTTCTTTTTAAAAGGGCAATATTTAAAAATGGTTATTTTCTTAAATCTGCATTATTATTATTATTTGTGGGAGGGGAGTTATAGCAAAAATGCTATTTGGTGAATTCAATCATTATTACCTAAGAAATAATGTCTGGCGAAGTCACAGCAAATTTTAATTTGTATATTTAATGGAGGTTAGTAAAAAGGAAAAAGAAGATGAAGACACAGCTCATGTCTTCGAAAAACGATAACTCAGCTTGTTACAGCTTAGCTCCTGCGTGATGCATGCATTTCATAATAATAAAAAAAGTACATTTCACAATGACTTTCTTCACAATGTTGCCTTTGCTTCATAAGCAGCTAGGTGACAGCTAGGTCCCATTTTCATGTGGCCTGAATAGCAATTTCTTTAAGCTCGAAGTTTACCATCCAATCTGTTTCACAATTGTTTGCCCATCTCTCCATCAATGACCCACCCAATCTTTCTAATCCAACTTCACACTTTTGACTGCTTCTCTTTTTTCTCTCTGTGACACATATACACTCATTTATATGTATCTTTTAAAAACGTTTTTAAAAATTTGTTTGCTTGGTTTCCCCCCACAATCAAGTGGCATATAAATTTTATGAAACAAGCTAACTCAGATTCTAAAGTCCATAAATTGGCTGAGCACAGTACGTATCTTATGGGATTCCTACATGTGACCTAGAAGGAGACAGAGACAGACAGAGAGAAGTAGTAGAAACAGTTTTGTTCTTATTGCATGGAAGTTCATGCTGCAATTAATCAGTCAATCTCGAAGGTCCTGCAGAACAGTTGATCCTTTCCCTTCTGCTGCTTTAGCCCATCCGTTCTTCTTGAGCTTTGCCATCCACAGTCTACCATCTCCACCAAAGCAAAGGGTTGCATGCCTCAGTCGCCTCTTTCTTTCCTTATGCCCACCATCCAAAGTAAAAAGAGAAGTGTCCTCCATGGATGTCCATCATTTGTTCATCAGCATGTGATCTCCATTCTCTTTTAGCTGGTGTTGCCCGTCTTAAGATTCATTCAGTGTTGTTGCTAGCTTCTTGGAGTAAAGGAACTGCTGCTGTCCCAAGGAGTTTTAGGGATGCCCATGCGAGAAGAGCCCAGACAGATCTGCTCTGACAAAGCATTTTGTTTACCAAGGTGATGAAGATCCTCCGTGAACTTCAAGTTGAGAAACTGCTCTTAGGGAGCCAAAGGCAATTTTCCACATAGAGGCAGATTTAGGGTGTAATTGCGGGCGTGCTTTTGGGGATTGTGAAAGGCGTGCTAATGCTTTGCATGCTGCAAAGCGGCTGCCTGCCATGGAGCTTTGCAATTAGAAATGCAGATGAAGATACTGATAGATAGGACCTCCATTGAGAATTAAGAGTGATGCACTGTGTCAATTAAAGAGCCTACTCCCCAGACAAAATAATCAAGCTTAAAGTATCTTAGTCACTGCAAAGACATTGTGCCATCATTGGTCATCATCATCTCTTCTCTTCCTTGGCAGTGAAGGGGTGTGCTAATGGGTAGGGTCAGTGTTTGGAAAATTGAAGATGAAGATCTGTCAACCACACCAAGTTCATGAGCACAATACAATGATATCCTTCTTCCCGCCCATGCAAACTCAAGCCCAGCTCCTCCCTAAAGCAGATATAAGGGAGGCTCTCTCCAACTCCAGATCCAGAGGGATTTGCTTCCCTTGGGCTCTGCACATCTCTTCATCTCCCTTTTTTGCATTGCAACCTCTGGGCTTGATCATTTTCTCTGCTCCTCGTTCAACTCTGTCACAGTGATGTCTGTCAAAACCAGCAAAGTGAGCCGCAGAGGCTACAGCTCAACTTCTGTTATCGGCGGTGGAGGAGGAGGAGGAAGTAGAATTGGCTATGGTTCATCATGCCAGGGATATGGTGGAGGCATAAGAGGCCAATATGGCAGCAGGAGCCTCCATAACTATGGCAGTAGAGGAACAAGAATTTCCTATGGACGAGGCTATGGCTATGGCAGTGGAATGGGTGGCGGCTACTGCGGTGGGATTGGTGGAGGAATAGGCGGTGGTTATGGAGGTGGAGGAATGGGTGGCGGTTATGGTGGTGGAGGAATGGGTGGCGGCTACGGCAGTGGGATTGGTGGAGGAATAGGCGGCGGTTATGGTGGTGGAGGAATGGGTGGTGGTTATGGTGGTGGAGGAATGGGTGGCGGCTACCCCGGTGGGATTGGTGGAGGAATGGGCGGCGGTTATGGTGGCGGAGGAATGGGCGGTGGTCCTTTCGGTGGGGGAATTGGCCCTGGTGTTAGTGGTGGAGGCATTGGCAGTGTCCAAATAGACCCAAGCCTTCTGAGACCAGTTCGTGTAGATATTGACCCCCAGATCCAGCAAGTGAAAAATCAGGAGAAAGAGCAAATCAAGAGTCTCAACAATCAATTTGCTAGCTTCATTGACAAGGTAAGCTGCCAGAAAAGGAAGTGATGCAGTTTGACTGATTTCACATAATGCGTGTTGTCTGGGAAAATGTGGTTAATTTTTGCTATGAACAGTTGAGTAACGTCTGAAAATATGAAAGCTTGAATTTTGAGGTTTACATTATGGATTAGATGGGATTTAATTTCCACAGAATAGTTTACTTAAATTCTGAAATTATGAGTTGTTTGCTTTATTCATTTATACCAGCATTTATATCCTACCCTTCTACATGCATATGTATCACTCAGGGCAGTGATACTTATATATGTAACAGCCTCCTAGTTAACTGTTTACAAGCCATTAAGGTCAGTTAAGGCCATTTGCAATGGCAGATGATCAGGGTGTTGAATATGTTTGTGGCATGAAACAGAGGGAAGAACATTTGCTCTGTTCCTCCCACCCACCCAATATTAAGAAAACTAAGCAGAAGCAGATGTCTGGAGTCTCTGCATTAACCAGCAGATTCACCAAGAGACTCCAGGATAGCAATAGTATGTTGCTCCTTTTTTATTGGTGTTGGCTAAGACACAAGTGAGATTTATTGGGAGAAATGTGTGTGTTACAGGTACATGGATGTATATGGTTTCACAAGACATATGAAATGGAAAAAGTTTAACTAAGTGTTAAGAGTTGTTCAAAGCCCAAGGAAGTGTGCAGAATTGGCCCAATGGGATGCATTGAGGCTTGACACACAGGACAACATGCCATTTAAGATTGACATTGCCTGAAACTTGGCTTCAAGCAAAATTCAAAGGGATTTTGGGGAGCTCCTCTGCTGAAACATTGGATTGTATCCAATGATATTCCTGCTCAGAGTAGATCCATTTAATTCAATGGATATGACTAACTTAGGTCCATTAAATTCAATGGATCTATTCTGAGTAGGACTAGCACTGGATATAACCCAAAGCAAGGATTCTAAGGAAGCAAAAAATATTTGGGTATGACAAGCAAAACTTCTCAGCTGTGAGTTGCATGGCTGTTAAAAAGTAGCTTTTTTGTATTTGTCAGGGGAACCTGGTGCCCTTCTGATGATGTTAGACTTCATCTCCTATCAGCCCCAGCTAGCATGGCTAGTGCGAGGGATGGTGGGAGTTGCAGTCCATCAACTTCAGTCCTAATATATGTCATAGGGCTGACTCAGACCACTGGTCTATCTGGCCTAGTGTTGTCTATTTTGATTGGCAGAGGCTCTCCAGGGTCTCAAGTAGGGGCCTCCCCAGTCCTCCTACATGATATACATTAATTACAGATGGCAACCTTTGACTGTCTTACATGCAATGTCATTTCCCCGGCATTGATCAGGGGGGAGTTTCCCCGCTGCTTCTGGATTGAATGAAGAGGGTAGTATACTACATCTTCACTATGACTCAGGAATGACCCTTCACATGACCCTACATAAGGCAACACTGCCTGGAACTCTTCTATCCCTTTGGTGCAGCTACCTAGCCAGCCTGGGGCTGATAGCCAGGGCTATGGTGGCCTGTTATTTGTATAGTCAGAATAGGATTTATCTGGGGTGGGCTTAAGATCCACCTTTGAGCACATCTTTTCCATCTGCTCCTCACTGTCATGTCTCTTTTTTGGTGTGATTCTCTTGTGGCTGATTTGCTTTCTGGTCAGTTTAAGGGTGGGTATGGTGGACATAAGTGTAGAATATTTGGTGAGCACCTTGAGGCATGTGGGGTGAAGGAACATAGGAAAATGCTTTGCATTGAGTCAGAGCATTGATCCATCATATTCGGTATTGTCCACATTGACTGGTTGAGACTCTCTAGGTATTCAGACAGGAGTCTCACCTAGTTTTACCTGGAGATGACAGGGATCTTTTGCATGCAAAGCAGATGCTCTATACTGAACTATTACTTCTTGAAAGTTTGAGATGATGTGGGAGGACGCAGAACTCAGTCTAGGTGGTCCTCTTACTGGTGAATGCAGACCAGAGAGCAAGTATGGACTCCTCAGGCTGCCTTTAGAACATTGTGGCTGTGGTAAGAGCTGATCCACTCTGGTGGGTTGCTACCTCAAGCCAGGGTGGTGTTGCCCAGATAGAAGCAACTGTAGTTTACAGTGCCAACACTGGTTTATTATTGCACAGCTACATTTTACGGTCACCATAAAAATGACCTTTCATCCCAGTTTCTTATGTTGTGTCATCATTTGGGGAGCAGGCACTGATCTGTGGCCCTGCTATGAGAACCACAAAGCATAGTTCTAAGGAAATGGTAAGGTTCCACTGGCCCCCAGAAACTGAAAATTGCGAGTGTTTCCAATTCTGAAATTATTAATTCAGAGTAACAACAAACAGGGGAAGCAGAGTGTAATTTGGGGCTTAGCCAGGTTGCCTTCATGTGAATCCAGTAACCTGTGAAAGAATGGACTTTGCTGCTAGCACCCATCTCCAATGTGCTATGATGCCGAACCTCTTCAATGTCTTATACATCTTCCATTTCTTGGGTTTCAGGTCCGGTTCCTAGAGCAACAAAATAAGGTTCTGCAAACCAAATGGCAGATCTTACAGCAGCAAACCCAGGGCCGAGGCCCACAGCAGAACCTGGATAGTGAGTTCCAGCAATTCATCAACGGCCTGAGAAGCCAAATTGAACGAATCCGTATGCAGAAGTCACAGCTGGCCTCAGAACTTCAGAACATGCAGCACCTTGTAGAAGACTACAAGAACAAGTAAGGAACAACCAAAAATGAAATGTGCTTCGTCACCACTATTTGTGCTTCAGGGGGAGATCTGCCATTAATCATTAAGTGACTTTGGTTCAGAATAATGAAATTGTCCTCAGCTCCAGGGCATTCCAAATGAGTGCAGGTTGCACTCTGCACTACAACCTTCTGCAGTACAACAGAAGGTTGGAAACACTAATCTGAGTAGCTGTGTGTGTGTGTGTGTGTGTGTGTGTGTGTGTGTGTTTCTCCCGAGGGATTTGCAATGTTCAGCTTGTGTGGTTTATTTTAATACCTTGGCATCTTATACACTTGCAGTTGTCTATCTCAGTGAGTTCATTGTGACCTCTTTTTTCTGGTTTAAACAGGTATGAAGAAGAGATCAGCAGGCGCACATCTGCTGAGAATGAATTTGTGGTGCTGAAAAAGGTGAGAAGTGGCACTTGGCAGCATACTGTAAATAGAGAAGGCATCGTGGTGGGATAGAATTGAATCAGGCATCAGAATGTTTTCAAGCTATTGCATAGAAATGTTGTTTTCTCCCATATGTCAGGGGGAAGTCAAGGCTACAAGTACAGAGGAACCTCGAGTTGCGAACGTGATCCGTGTGGGAGGCACATTCACAACCCGCAGCATTCTCAACCCGCAGTGCCGCATCTGCGCACGTGCGTGATGTAATCTGGCGTTTCTGCACACACACAAATCATGATTTAGTGCTTCTGCATATGTGCAAGCGCTGAAACCCAGAAGTAACCCGTTCCGGTACTTGCGGGTTTCGGTGCGCCCGTAACCTGAAAATGCGTAACCCGAAGCATCTGTAACCAGAGGTACCACTGTATAGGCCTTCTCCCTGACATATTAGCACAAGTTGGCAAATGCGCTTCCCCCTTCCCCATTTTATGCTCACAGTATCCCTGTGAGGTAGGTTAGACTGAGAATCTGTGACTGGTCCCAGGTCACCCAGCAAGCTTCATGGTTGAGTGTGGATCGGAAACCTTTTCTCCCAGGTCCTGATCTGACACTTTAACTACTGCACCACCTCTGGTTCTCTTGGGCCTGCAAACATGTTTAATGGCCTTTTGGAGAACAGCTGAACCCCGCAAGACACCTATCACTCATCTTTAGCTCTCACTGGAGAGCTCATAGTAGCAAATTATACTGGATCTATAGCAGTTCAAAAGGGCAATCATAGAAATTGCAGGGGCACACTGCAAAAGATTAAACTGCTGCTTCCTATGCATCCAGAGTAATTTGTTTAAAAATCCATTGTTTCATTAATAAATTGAGAGGAACTGTTGGATTAAGCCTGCTTGGCAGCCCCACCCTCTGACCCAGAAGCCCTTTCCCCCTACAGCCAAATGTGTGGGGAATCCCTGGGGTTTCTTGGTGAAGAGGGAATGAAATCTGTGCATGCTAGGAACACCCTGACTTTAATTATGTCCTCACATGGGAAGCAGAGTCCCTGTTGAGTCATCACAGCTAAACATCCCAACAGGAATGGAGAATAAAATGTTATCTATGTGGACATGCCTAAACTCTTGTATGTTGTGCCTCAGTCAGTGATAACACTCTGTGAAGCTTTAAAGTTTGCATTCCCCATAATCTCTCTTCTAGGATGTGGATTGTGCCTACATGACCAAGACTGACTTGGAAGCCAAAGTGGGTGCTCTAGCTGAGCAGATCGAATTCCTTAGACGTATCTTCCAACAGGTAAGGAATCTATCCATTCCATCTGCTCTCTCTCTTCTACCATCACCCATTGAACCCACATTCAAAGGAACTGAATTCCCTCTCCTTAAAATAGATGAAGGCATACATGGGAATGTTACTTACCACTCCACATAGTTTTGAGGGAGGGGTGCAAGGAACCAGAGGAAAGTATGTGATACTCACAGAGGACTAAAGGACTAAGATGGATAGCCCCAGAAGCCTCACTCTATCCTGGTGATTCTGTACTTCCCTTGACTGTGCTGAACTTCCTCCCAGCCACCACAATTAAACTGGGATGGAGATATCTGTGTTCACCTTAGGTTGGATTGCTCTATGCCCTGCACCTGAAACAAAAGCTTAATCAAGTGTAACAGCATGGCAAGTTTCAGGTTTGTTTCCCCCCCCCCCTTTTCTTCTCTGAGATCTAAAAACTTGCATTCTTTTTAAAAAAGTGAAAGCTATGAAAAAGCACGAAAGCAATTACAACCCAGACACATCAAAATCATGCTTGTGGAGACATAATTTATAGTTCAAACATAATTGATATTAATTAGTTATTTTTTTCATGAGTGGTGAATCAGGGGAGAAATGGCAGAAATGAGGCAGATTGCAAGTCTTACTGATTGATGGCTTTTTGGTCCTTTAACAGGAACTGTCTCAGGTCCAGATGGGTGGTCATGACACCTCTGTGGTGGTGAGTATGGATAACAGCAGCCACTTCAACTTGGAAGGCATCATTGATGAAGTACGAAATCAATACGAAGAGATTGCCCGGAGCAGCAGAGCTGAGGCTGAAAGTTGGTACCATAGCCAGGTAAGGAATCAAGTACAGAGGAAACCTGGCATGCCTTGTGGTTTCCTGGGTTTTCTTTCTATTGCAAGGGACCTGAGGGCAGATCACTTTCTCCATGGGACCCCTGTGAAGGAAGGAAAGTCACTGCAAATCTCGAACCGAGAATTCTTAGCTCCTTAGCCAAACTAGAATATTATTTGGAGGTGGGGGAAGCCATGACATTTTAAATGGCAGCCACAATTCCTAGTCCTTTGGTGAAGCCATGATAGTCAAACTGGTGTAATGATATCAACATAGGCTTGTAGCATAGTGAGAAGTTCTCTGTAGTTTGCTGCTTCCATCATGAACCAGGGATGGATTTAGGGCTGTGTGAGCAGTGTGCCTGCACTGAGTGCTGAGACAAAGGGGTACTGGGCTTTAGCAAGGAGTCATGAGGCTCTGACAGGGTCATAGAGTTCATCTAGTTAGCACCTTCATGGTTTTGGGAAGGAGGTACGAGGACCCTGGGATCCTGCCAGAGCCCTCACACTTCCTTCCCAAAGCAGGGCACCTCCTTGCCTACCTTTGGAAAGGCACTGCAAGGAATGAAGTGGGCACCAAATTCTGGCCTCGCACAGGGCACCATAGTACCCAAATCTGCATCTGCACGATCCTCCCTGTGCTTGGGGCTAATGTGTTGTGGTAGAGGGACCTTTGGATAGGCACCTTCTCACCTGCCTTTGGAAAGGAACTGCAAAGACTGAAGGGGGCACCAAATTTTGGCCTTGCACAGGGCACCATAGTACCCAAATCTGCCCCTGCATGACCCCTGTGCTTGGGGCTAATGTGTTGTGGCAGAGGGACCTTTGGATGGTATGCATGATTAGAACATTGCTGGAGGAACTTTTGCTTTGTTTCTTAAATACAAGACTGTTTCTGCCCAACAGTATGAAGCTCTGCAAAACACAGCTGGAAGACATGGGGACAGCCTGACTAACACCAGACATGAGATTCAAGAGCTGACCAGGAACATTCAGAGACTGCGTGGGGAGATTGACCGTGTCAAGAAGCAGGTATGGCACATGAACATTCCATTTGGGCAAAGGCTGAAAAGTGTCTTCTTTTTCAGGAGGTCCACATCACACCACATGGGTGTAAAGCTCATCTTAGCTATCAGATGGGCTTTAGCTCAATGATAGCTTGTGGAAGCTCCTAGTCCAATCCTCGATAATTCCAGGTCTAAGTATTACATTGTTGTCTTAGACCTTGGAAGAGACCAAATGCCTCTCTTGAAATTGATGGGATTCTGACTCAGCAACTTCATACGTTTATCTCTGGAAGATGCCTGATGCCCATTATTCTCTTTTGGAATTGCCCTTCCAATCTCTCAACACTCTGCAATCTATTAAGGATGGCGGTGGCTTTGTTCAACCGTTGCATCAGATCAGGCAAGCACACAATGCAAATTGCATTGCCTGTATGTAAATTCAGGCGTGACAGTGATTGAAGTTACATTTCCCTGAGAAGCCTGGGTGGTTCAAGGGACATCATGTTGCAATTTGAACACGGGAGGCTTTTAGGGTGGAAACATTTTGGCATTAAGCCAAGTCTTATCTGTAAATCTTGGGGAGCTGCAGTCAGTCAATTTGGACCAGCCTGGCACCCTTCTGGACTACAATTCCCATAAACCCCAGCCAGCATAGCTAATGGTTGTGGATAATGGGAACTGTAATCTAAACCATGTTAGGGAAGGCTTGTGTAAGCAGTACTGACCTAGATGATCAAATGATCGGAGTCTGTATAAGGGAGTTTCCTATGTTTCTCAGCTTTAAACATCTGAGTGAGAAGGGATGCTGACTCATCACTTAGTGGATTGTGCAGGCAGCAGCAGTCGTTCTGTTCTGAGTCTTGTCTCCTGCCTAAAAGGAATCTGGCAGAAACTCTGCTCCACTGCACCCGTACACATGCCTTGGAGAGGAAGAGCTCCTTTCTGGGGAGGACCTTGGCTTACACTGTTGCTCAGCAATGGACTCATGATATTCTAATTCAAGATGCATGGATGTTGGCAATGAGGGATCAGCACATTCATCTTGGCTACATGGAGGCCACATGGAATAGCCTCTGTGTGGTGCCCTCTCCAAGCTGCTGCCTTAATGTGCAGTATAATGTCAGAAGTGTTGCTCCATATTCTACAGAGAGTTTTCAGTTTCTCACACATCAGATGGTGCTAGAAGCCGCCACTCTTCTGTGGAAATGTGCTAAGGTGGCAAGTGCCAGCTGAGATATCTTAGCACAGGAAGACTGGAAAAAGCACCTGGAGGTAGACTTACCAAAAACCCCCAAATATTGTTTCATTTTCTCCATTAAATAATGACATCTAACATACCAATAAGTAGAAAAGACATGTGTTGGGAAAGCTGAACTTGATCCCAGGCCTGGGCTCAGCCTCTGAACCTGTTTGGAACATCAGGATTCAGACTTGAAAGAGATGGCTCAGTTCAGGCAAAGGGTTGGTCCCCACCCCTGCTGAGCACTCATAAGAAGTCTCTCCTTCAGATGTCATTAGACTCCAACTCTCATCAGTTTCATTCAGCATGGCCAATGGCCAGTCCAGCAACATCTGGTGGGCAACAGGTTGGGAAAGGATGCTCATGGTATCTTGAATACATCTTTCAGGGCAACCACGAAGGCTCCTATGCAGTTTTGAGCCTCAGCATCTTTCTTTTTCTAAGATCATGAACATGGCCATATCCCTTGGCACTATGGGTCCAGGCTGGCCTATAAATCCCATTCTTTGACCTGGAAACAATTATCCCTGATGGGTGCTCAGATCAGGGATGGATCAGTCTGTTCCCAGCCTTTGTTCCTAAATTCAGGGTTTCAGGTGATAGACAGGAATAATGAGACAGATATTCAGAGATTGGACTGAACAGCTGTCAGAAAAGCATGGGTTTCTGATGCAGTCCCTGCCTGGGAAGCTTGTTAAATAGCTGGGTAGGTAAACAAAGCAACAAGGAAGGCTGGGATTCTAGAAGGAACAGTGTCCAAAAAGTCTACCCCAAGGTCTCAGTCGTAGTGGAAATAGAAAAGTTTTCATCTTTCTCTTCTTCTTGTCTTGCAGTGTGCTCAGCTGCAGTCAGCCATTGCTGAAGCTGAGGAGCGCGGCGAGTTGGCCCTCCGGGATGCTAGGCAGAAACTGGAAGAATTGGAATGTGCCCTGACAAAGGACAAGGAAGAGTTGGCTCGCCTATTGAAAGAGTACCAAGAGCTGCTGAATGTCAAGCTTGCTCTGGACATTGAGATTGCCATGTACAGGAAACTGCTGGAAGGAGAAGAGAGCAGGTGGGTGACCATTGCAACCTTCCACAGAGGGAATTTTTTTCCTTTGTAGATTAACTGGACCAAGTGTCTGCAAGCAGCATCTGCCTTGATTTCAAATATTGCTGGGTTCAGGGAGGATTCTGCAAATATTTGAACATTCATAGAATGCTTAGTGGCATATTGGACATCCAAATTATGGGGAGCAAATTTGTTATGGCTCCAGAAGGAATGTCCTTGGTGGTTTTACTGTTTGTTTTGTTTTGTTAATCTGTTATGCTTCCTTGGTGTATTGTGTGCTTTCCTTTACTTATTTTGATGACGTTGTGTAGCACTCTACCTTCTCTGCTTGTTTCTCATTGGTGCGGATTATATGGATTGATTTGCAGGAGGGAATTTTGGGGGGTGGGGTTGGAGGATGGAAGGTCTAGTCTTGTAAAATGGGCGTAGGACTACATGGCTTTTGGGGTCACTTGTAAGTCGGGCCTAGTAATTCTATGACTCACAGATGCTAGACAGGACTACTATTATCTGCAGACACCACTCTGCCTATTAAGTCAGGCTTCCTCAAACTTGGCCTTCCAGATGTTTTTGGCCTGTGATCCTTCCCATGATCCTTCGCTAGCAGGACCAGAGGTCAGGGGTGATGGGAATTGTAGTCTCAAAATATCCAGAGGGCCAAGGTTGAGGAAGCCTGGATTAAGTGATCGTACTTGTAGTGAAAAGAAGGTTTCGTTTCATTTTGTGACCAATTTTCCTTGTTCCTAAACAGGCTGAGTGGCCAAGGATCCCAAGTCCATGTCTGTAAGTAGCTTCCATGTTCACCTTCACTGTTTCAAACATGAATTATTTTCAACATGAAAGTGTATGTACTGAACCTGTGTTTCCTTTGCAGCTGTGAGGAGTTCCCAATATGGCGGCGGCATGGGAGGAATTGGCGGCGGCGGCATGGGCGGAATTGGCGGCGGCATGGGCGGCGGCATGGGCGGAATTGGCGGCGGCATGGGTGGCGGCATGGGCGGAATTGGCGGTGGCGGCATGAGCGGCGGCGGCATCAGCGTTGGTAGCATGGGCGGCGGCATTAGCGGCGGCAGCATCGTAGGGGGAGGAATGGGCGGTGGAAGTTGTGGCTATGGCGGTGGAAGCGGAGGTTATGGCGGTGGAAGCGGGGGCTACGGAGGTGGAATCATAGGAGGAGGAGGCTCTGGAGGCTCCTGCATAGGCGGTGGCGGATACTCTCAAGGTTCCGGTTCCGGCTCTAGCACGATCATTAGGAGGACCACCACAAGCAGCTCATCCATCAAAGGCGGAAGGCATTAAATGTCCCAGCTGGTTCCTAAAAGGAAAGAAACATCCTCTAGCTTCTTGTGGCATCAGCGCAACACCTTCAACCCCACCCTGGTAATACAGAAAAGAACAAACTGTGTCCTTTAAAACACAATGTTGTATCTATTTTGCTCCCCAAGAAAGCACCATTAACCTTACCATCTTCCATCTTGCTTCTGTCACCTGTTGCTTAGTTGTACAGTGGTGGAAGATAGCTGGTAGAGAATGCTAATGAAATATGCTGATGGTGTTGCATTTTAGGATATCAGTTAGCAGAGAGGAGCTGGAAGGGGGAAGGGGAGGAGTGTGTTTCTTTCAGAGTCTGCTGTACATTTTTTGGCTTTTTATGGTGGCTGCCAGTTCATGGCATTCTGTATTGAAGTGGCCTTTCCTTCTCTTTCTTGCGGCTTCTTCCAGTTGGTTGTTCTCTCCAGGTGTTGTTGTAGTTCCTTGCTTCCCAAAAGACATTGTTTGTCCCCACTGTATTTGACTATGGGCTGATGTTGGACCAGCCAACATTGATAATGCTAAGTCACGATTGCTCTTATCTGCCTAGAAAGAGAAAAGAAAATAGAGCATTTCCTCCCTTGAATCAAAGTCATGATTTAATCAATGACCAGGCAGCCTGATCGTGGCTACAGAGCAACAAGGTCCTGTACAACACTGAGTAAACAATCATTTACTATAATGGTGTCATTGGAAAAGCTATCTCATTAACAAAAGTACATTCTTGTGTCAGTTTTGTGAATTACATTGCACCTGTCTTTATTTCCTATGGTTTGCTTCCCATGTTGTCGGGAGGTGGCCATTTTCAATAAACTGCAGTCAAGTCATATGTGGTCTTGATTCTTATTATTTACTTATTGGTACATTTCATTTCATTTAAGGCTAAAACAACTTTGGAGGGATCTTGTACACTGTCAGTTTTTAGCTAGTAGATTGGGGCCACAGCTTGGTGGTCGTGGCCTGGTTTAAAGTGGGTTGCAAAAAACAGCACTGCCACTATACAAATGTATGGCAAGAAGTTCAGAAAAGGGTCTCCAAATGCAAGTTAAAAGGTGGGTTCCCGGCCAGAAAAGGCTGGAGATTGCTGTCATATGGCATCTCTGAAGCTGAATTAGCAAAACTCTTGCAATGAAATCCTGTGCATGTTTACTTAGGAATTAGGACCCATTAAGTTTCATGGGACAAACCTGAACAAGTGTTTATAGGATTGCAGCTTCAAGTCAGTTCCTTTCTCCAGCATTCAGAAATGCGGGTGATGTTTGGGTTACACAGGGATTTAGTCTGGCCAATTAATACTTTTGTTTCTTAAAATTAAGCAATATAATTCATGATTTAAGAACACAATCCAACAAAAAGGTATTTCACCTGCTAAGCAGTTATCCGAGTGTAACTGTCCTATTAGCTAGGGATCATGGGAGTTGTAGGCCAAAACATCTGTAGGGCCGCGGGTTGGGGATGCCTGGAATAGAAGCTTTGGTTTTGCTTTGTCTGTGAAAAAAGGGAGATCTGAAGCCCCTATTTTTACATGCCCTTTTACATGCCCTTGCCTTTCAAAATTGACAGCGGGAGGGTGTCACCATGAGTCAGCAGAATCTAGTAGAAAGAGAATCCTGGAAGAAAACCTAGAGTCATTCCTTGAACTATGAAAAATACCATGTGTGCCAAATTCTTCCTTTTGAATAAATTATGCAGGCTGCTACATTTTGCATAAATGTTGCAAAGTATAATTTATTCTAAATTTGCTTTCTGAAGACTCAGAATTTCTTCTGAGAGTTTTTGGGGGTAAAGAATAGAGTGGCGGGGGGTAGGCAACAGTATGTAGGTGGAGATTCAGAGCCATGGGAAAGGGGCCAAGAATTATGGGGGGCTATGAAGGCTGACCCTCTAATCATTGGAACCTCCCAGCTTCTGGGAGTCTATTCACATAGATTAGATGGCAAACATCTAATGTGAGCACACAGGGAAAGCCTATGTCTGGAAACAGCATCAAAACAGAAGGCAGTCATGGCATCTAAACTGTGCCTTTCCATTATAATGTTATAGTATCCATTAGGAGACATGAAGTGGATTAGAACATATTGGTCTCTTACAAACAGTGTGAACAGGTCAGTCCAAATGTTTGTTAACAGGATGGCAAATTTATCATCATCACCACCCCCAGAGTTTCATAGACACCTTGCCAAAGACATCCCAGGTATTTCACCGGCTAATCATTTGATGAGTTCACTGCCATGGCAACAGCCACAATGGATCTGTACATTGTAATGTAATGGGTGGAGGCTTGCTGATGTCATCATGGAAAGTGTGAATGAGGAATAAGTCTGCCTGTCTGCTAGATAAGAAAGGCAGCTGCAATACATCCTCCTGGTTTAAACTGAAACTGGCTAAAAGTGTTTGTGTGTGTAACACACAAACTGAAAAAAGGGGGAATGCAATTGTTACAGATTTTTCTTTTCGTACTACAACCATTACAACAATCCTTTTCTTTTTTTAAAAGTAACCACTAAAAGTATGCAATTATGCTCATAGCATAATGATAAAGCCATCATATAAACAATACAAAACATTATTATTATTATTATTATTTTATTTAGATTTCTTACTTATGCTTCCTCGGGACGCTGGTGGCGCTGTGGTCTAAACCACAGAGCCTAGGGCTTGCCCATCAGAAGGTCGGCAGTTCGAATCCCTGCGATGGGGTGAGCTCCCGTTGCTCGGTCCCTGCTCCTGCCAACCTAGCAGTTCAAAAGCATGTCAAAGTGCAAGTAGATAAATAGGTACCGCTCCGGCGGGAAGGTAAATGGTGTTTCCGTGCACTACTCTGGTTCACCAGAAGCGGCTTAGTCATGCTGGTCTCATGACCCGGAATCTGTACGCCAGCTCCCTCGGCCAATAAAGCGAGATGAGCGCCACAACCCCAGAGTCATCTGCGACTGGACCTAACGGTCAGGGGTCCCTTTACCTTTACTCATGCTTCACCATAAGGTCCCAGCACAAATGTAACAAACAATTTCTAAAAGCAATAACAAGCACTTTTACCAGCATTTAAAAGCAAACCAGAAAAACCTGCTTGGAAGGTGCCCTCTATTTGCAGGTCTTTTCTGGTCCAGGTCTGGGGTAAAGAAAGGAAAGGCGTGGCCTTGAAGTTGTCTGCCAACATTTATTCCGAGCAGGTACACAGGTCACCTGGCCACAGTTTCCCCCACTAAAGTGAGATGTACTTAGTCCTACAGGAGGCAGTGATGGCTGCCAACTTGGATTAATCTAATCTTTTAAAAGAATTAGCTTTATCCTCCCTTAATTTATCTAATTCTTTCAAAAGATTAGATTAATCCACTGACACTTTTGCTCGGCCTCCGCAATTGGAGGCGGTAATGGTTCTGAATACCAGGTGCTAGAAGCCACAAGAGTGAAGGATGCTTTTGTGTTCAGGTCCTGCTAACAGGTTTCCCTTGTGGGCATCTGGTTGGCAACCGTGAGAACCATCATGTGGCCTGATCCAGTAGGGCTCTTTTTATGTATTTGGATTTGAATCTTAGAAATTATTAATAAATGTGCATCTATTCATCTAAATCAGCACCTGCCATTTTGATGCAAATCTGTGTCCTCTTTTGCCTTCTCTTTGTGATGATGCATAATTGGCCACACCCTAACAGGTTACACCTCTGCAATACTGTTTTCTGCAATAGATAAATTCTAGACCCCACCCTAATGAATCCAGCCTGTTTATCCTGTCTCTTACCACACTTCTTCTCCTATATATGCACCTACACCTTCAAGTTGCAGTTAAGCCTGTGTGATTCTCTAAATTTCTGCTGGTTCATATGGTTCAGTGTGCCCAGATCTTTACTGCTCAGACTGGGTGATACTGACCTCTGTCATTTTCCCATCTTGCTCACAAACAGTCGTGGTTCATAGAGTCCCAGGATGACACAGAGAGAAGGAAGCAACATACCACATAATATTCAATCTTAATGTCACAAAGACTCAGCATTTTTGCCTCCTCCTTGGACTCTAAGTAAATGATGTCTCATCCACACTACACATTTAAATCTTAGTTAAACCTCCATTTAAGTCCATTCTGGGGGCCTAATCCTGCCTGCCGGTCGAAAAAACCCTCAACGACCTCAATCCTAAAAGAAGCTCAACAGCTCCAACCCTAAAGAAAGCTCAACAACTTCAATCCTAAATAAGGTCAACAACTTTGGTTGGCCCTTTGGTTGGCCCCCACAGCCCTTCACTTCATCACTTCATCAAATCTGGTCCTCTTTGAAAAAAGTTTGGACACCACTGACTAAACTATGGGCGTAGGATACCTAAACTATGGGTTTTTGTGACAGGACTCATCCCTGACCCTAGCATGATCCAGTCCCTAGACCAACTGCCCACTTCCAGGCTCCACCTCAACCTACCAGAGACATTTTGCCATGACCTGCTAGCCTCTCAGGCTCTGCCCTGACCCCCAGGGTCTGTATCTCTGAAGATTTGGGCAATAATATCCAGACTGCCACCACAAGCCCTCAGTCTCCCTGTAACCCAAGCCTTAGTTAACAGAACACTTTCATTTCATGCCAATCTGCCCAGGTGTTTCTCCACCTGACTTAGGGTTGCTTGGTCCGCTGAGATCCTAAGACCCAGAGGGCAGAGGCTATAACAAGACAGGGGTGGAGAACCTGCAGATATGTTGCTGGAATACAGCTCATATCATCTCTAGCCATTAGCCATGCTGGCTAAGGCTGATGGGATTTGGAGTCCAATACCATCTGAAAGGCCACAGGTCCCCTTTTTCTGAAGTAAGGGATGCTGCCTGGTAGGTTATGGAGTGGAGCCTACTGGAATGGGGCAGAAGCCTAGCCTAACCTGACAGGAAAGAGAACCTGGTAGATGAAGGGAACAGATCTTGGCTGTGTCTGGTGCATCAGAGATTGGAGACTGATGAGCAGGGGGGGGGGGGGTGAAAGCTAACAGCAAAGGTTATGAAAGCCGAGCAGATATGATCATTGTGGTCCCTTCTAACCCTGCAATTCTATGATTCTATGAAATTGGTGTGCCCTCTCTGGTTCTGATCTCTTGCCCAGATACTTTAGCTTTGATTCTCTGACAGTTTGCAGCTATGGTAATCTCTTTGTCCCAAGGGTGGAGATGCTTTCCTAGCTTTCGGAATGATGCTGGCAACCGCAGCACAGAGTGCAAAGAGTTTGGCAATCCCCCCCCCCGCCAGTGTTGCCTAAGTACCTGCACAACACTTGCCAAATGAAATCAAGCATTGCCCAGTTGCCTAGGCACCACAGGCACACACCCTACTCTTTGCACTATGTTGTAAGGATGCTGTGCAGCCTACTGAACTACATGGACAATTAGTCTGACTCAACAGAAAGCAGCTTCCTATGTTCCTTAGTCAAGCTCTAAACTCTCACATGGCCTTTCCATTTTTCTAGGGCAGGGGTGCACAAACGTTTTTCAAAGAGGGCCAGATTTGATGAAGTGAACATGCGTGAGGGCCGACCAAAGTTGTTTTTTTTAATACTGATTTTTTAATACTGATTTATACTGCCACGGGGGCCAGATTAAATCGACTGGCAGGCCCAGATTAGGCCCCCACAATGGACTTTGGACATGCCTGTTCTAGGGTCAGATGAGCTATCCAAAGTCCAGAATGGGGTCAGACTAGAGTTGCAGGACCTTGGATAGCTCCAATCGGACTCTACCTGCCTGACTAACCACCACCAAGTGTTTGTCAGAGTAGTGGTGGTAGGTAATTTTAGATTCTGTACTTAATGATCTTATGAGAAGGCCCTATGTCGTTGGTCTTGTGACCATTGCACCTCTTTATGTGGTTATGTGTATTACTTCATTGACTTTAGAACTGTCTTAAGCCAATCCCTGCTCATTCTCTTGAATGGGGCTCTGCACTTCTGCCCCAAAGTTCTGCTCTGTGTCACTACAGCCTGTGGTCCCGTGTGGTCCTGCTTGTGGTCAAACAGAACACATATCAACCTCGTTTCAAATCCAAATCATGAAAGATTTGGGTTCAATTAAACTTTATTGAATGGGTCCATAGCTTTCTTTGTACAAGGTTAAAGACCTTCTGCCTTGTTAAAGCATCTCTATTGAATGGGTCCATAGCTTTCTTTGTACAAGGTTAAAGACCTTCTGCCTTGTTAAAGCATCTCTGGGGAAATACAACAAGAACATGAGGCCAATGCTGTGCCCTATACATCTGTGGTTTGGCCCAAGTGACTGTGTAGCCTTTCTGATTGCATTGAGGTGGTGATGGTAGTGGTGACCAGTAAGCCCACAGGTCCTCCCTCTTCCTTGATAGCAGGAATAATAATAAATTCTGAAAATGTGACTTGAAACAAGACTTCAGAATACTGTGCGGAGCCAAGGAAGACAATTCAATTCAGCCTTCAAATATATTTCACATTTAAAAAATAATATGGCGAGGATCCCCCCTGAGAATACATTTGGAAATTCCAGAGAAGTACAAACTAAGCTGGGGTGCGGGTGGCGCTGTGGGTTCAACCACAGAGCCTAGGACTTGCCGATCAGAAGGTCAGCGGTTCGAATCCCCGTGATGGAGTGAGCTCCCATTGTTCAGTCCCTGCTCCTGCCAACCTAGCAGTTCGAAAGCACATCAAAGTGCAAGTAGATAAATAGGTACCGCTCCGGCGGGAAGGTAAATGGCATTTCCGTGCGCTGCTCTGGTTCGCCAGAAGTGGCTTAGTCATGCTAGCCACATGACCCAGAAGCTGTACGCCGGCTCCCTCGGCCAATAAAGCGAGATGAGCGCCGCAACCCCAGAGTCGGCCACGACTGGACCTAATGGTCAGGGGTCCCTTTACCCTTTATAAACTAAGCTAAGTAACTATATTCTGATCCATGAAATGATCACGTCAGTTCAGTCTGAAATAAATAATGAACAAATTCTTCCAGTATCTTTTATAAACCGTTTTGGGCCCATGGGCACATTTACAAGCATGAGAAACCAGTGCTATTTTTCTAGAAAAAGAGGTGCTGAACTCACTACGAATGCCTCTCTTGTGGTCTTATAAGAACTGAGAGGTGCTGGAACTGAGTTCTGGTGAGTTCCAGCTGAAAAAAAGCCCTGAGAGAAACTGCAATGGGCACCACATACCCACAAGCTGTGCTTTTGGTTACAGTAGAATGATTGTTTCAAGCCTAATTTCAGCAAGGTGGAAGGAGGGGGTCCTGTGGGCACCTGTAAAGTCTTTGATGGGCCCATCTGTGCCCATGGGCACCATGTTGGCAACCTCTGCTTTAATATTATATTAAAAGAAACCCAAACAATTCATTTATACATTTACCACACACACACATGTACCATATCAATACAAAAAAACATACAAAATTATCATTCATTATTATAGGATGGACAAACTATCCTATAATAACAGTCCCTTAAAATAAGTTACAGTGGTACCTCGGGTTAAGTACTTAATTCGTTCCGGAGGTCCGTACTTAACCTGAAACTGTTCTTAACCTGAAGCACCACTTTAGCTAATGGGGCCTCTTGCTGCTGCCGCGCCGCCAGAGCACAATTTCTGTTCTCATCCTGAAGCAAAGTTCTTAGCCTGAAGCACTATATCTGGGTTAGCGGAGTGTGTAACCTGAAGCGTATGTAACCTGAAGCGTATGTAACCTGAAGCGTATGTAACCCGAAGTACCATTGTATAGCTATTTTTTAAATTATTATTTCCTAATCATATTCTTACAGCATTCCAAAGATCCCAATAGGCCCACATTTTCCTTAAACTTTTTTAAAAAATCCACCTCAGTACATCTTACGTAGATATTTAACATGGTTAATGAATGCAAGTGACCTTGCTCTAGAGACACCAGAATACTAGTGGCTGGGAACTGTGGAAGGGGAGAATGCTCTTGTGCTCAGGCCCTGCTTAAGGGTTTTCCCACGGGCATCTGGGTGGCCCATGGGAGAACAGGATGTTGAACTAGATGGGCCATTGGTCTGATCCAGCAGAACTCTTCTTATGTTCTTGTGACATTCAGTTGGATGTCTGTAAGTGGTGCTCCATGTTAGGATTCTTGCTCCATGTTTGCAGTCATGGGATTGTTGTCTATCATATGACGGTGTATGTTTTCATTCCACAGTGTGGGAAGTGATGGAGACAGGATGTTTTGTGTTACAATGTTCTGCGATGTAGGACTATTGTCCTTTGTTTCTTTCTCTCTTTGCTCTCTGATGGGAAAGAGGAAGGGGCTAAGGCAGAATGCTCCGAGGGTATTATATGTAAATACAGTGGTACCTCGGGTTACATACGCTTCAGGTTACATACGCTTCAGGTTACAGACTCTGCTAATCCAGAAATAGTACCTCGGGTTAAGAACTTTGCTTCAGGATGAGAACAGAAATCGTGCTCCGGTGGTATCAGTTGCTGTGATGTTCGGGCTGAATAAAGCTTTTGAAGCTTTCAAATGACAGACCAGGAGGGAGAGAACTTGCCAGTTGGGCATGTGCCTCTGCCAGGGTCCTACACGAGAGTAAAGGTAAAGGGACCCCTGACAGTTAAGTCCAGTAGCGAATGACTCTGGGGTTGCAGCGCTCATCTCGCTTTACAAGCCGAGTGAGCCAACGTTTGTCCGCAGACAGTTTTTCCGGGTCATGTGGCCAGCATGACTAAGCCGCTTCTGGCGAAACCAGAGCAGCGCACGGAAACACCGTTTACCTTCCCGCCGGAGTGGTACCTATTTATCTACTTGCACTTCGTGCTTTTGAACTGCTAGGTTGGCAGGAGCAGGGACTGAGCAACGGGAGCTCACCCCGTAGCAGGGATTCGAACCGCTGACCTTTGGATTGGCAAGCCCTAGGCTCAGTGGTTTACACCACAGCACTACATGAGAGTAGGATGATCCTAACATGGTTATGGGCCCAGGAATTGGGGCCACAGACCCAGTGCCAACAGAGGAAGGACCGGGAGCTTTATAGTTGTCTGGTTTCTACACAGACACTCTAATAAATAGGAATGGGGTAGGAATCTTCTCACACATGCATTCATTGCCCAAGGGCTCCTTAGCATTTTAAAGGGGTTTTTTTCCTTGGTAATCAGGTCATTTCCCCTCCTAAAACATAGCATTTGTAGCTGGAGGACTGTCTGTGGCAGGAAGTCAATTTCAAAATTCTTAACTTAGAAATCCACATGCCTCCCTTTCTGTATTTACAGATTGCCTTTCAGAATTGTCCCTCAAAGTGGATAATTAAATAATAATATATGCAACAATGGCAGCGAGAATGCTACTAGCCCAGAGATGGAAGGAAGGAAGAAGTACCAACGAAAGAAGAATGGCAGGCGAAACTGACGGGGTATGCAGAGATGGCAAAACTGATGGGGAAGATCCCAAACCAGGAAGATCAAGTATTTTTAAAAGAAAGACTGGAGTAATTTTTTAATTTATTTAAAAGACTACTGTAAATAGTTAAAATCACTGGTGGGGATGTAATGTGGAATTAACTATGGTAACTATGGATATATAACAGATGGACAATGGTAAAAGATGCAGTAAATTTAATCTTAAATATGGAACCCATTGAGGGACGCAGGTGGTGCTGTGGTCTAAACCACTGAACCTAGAGCTTGCCGATCGGAAGGTCAGCAGTTCTAATCCCTGCGACTGGGTGAGCTCCTGTTGCTCGGTCCCTGCTCCTGCCCACCTAGCAGTTCAAAAGCACATCAAAGTGCAAGTAGATAAATAGGTACCTCTCCGGCGGGAAGGTAAATGGCATTTCCGTACACTGCTCTGGTTCACCAGAAGCGGCTTAGTCATGCTGGCCACATGAACTGGAAAAACTGTCTGCGGACAAACGTCAGCACCCTCGGCCAGTAAAGTGAGATGAGTGCCGCAACCCCAGAGTCGTTCGCGACTGGACTTAACTGTCAGGGGTCCTTGTCCTTTATCTTTATGGAACCCATGGAGGGAGGGAAGGACTCAAGGTTCAAAAGAACCTTTTATTTTAATGCTTGAAATGGTTAAGTTAAAATGTATAAAATTGTGAAAAAACCAATAATATTCTTTTTTTAAAAAGATAATTAAATAATAATAACTTCTGAATGGAAGGGGGAGGGGCAATATACTTCACAAATTGTCAACCACTCCCATAAATTACCAATGAGGGAGGGATAGATTTACTTGACTGCAGTAAATAGTAGAAAGAAACTAAAGGGGGGGAATAAAAGCTTTCTGAATGTTTATAGCTGACAATTTAATACCTATGTTGGTCATGAGTGACAAGGATGATGAAATATGGATTTCAACTAGAGGCAGATACTGTGTTAATTATATAGGGGTAGGCTTCTGGAGTTAAAATGTTTGCAAGGTGAACGTCTGATAATCTCAATGAAAGTCATTTTTTGCATTTCACCCAGACCCACTAGGCGTGGACATATTATTTAGTGGGTTTCAAGAAAGGATGGGCTGGTGCCAGACTAACCAAGCCTGTGAATAGTTCGAATTTCTTTCATTTCACTTCTCCAACCAAGCCCAGCTTCTGAAAGCCATATAAAGGAAGACTTGGAGAGGATTTGGGACTGTTCATCTCTCTCTACGCCACCACCTTTATGCCGCAATGAGTCGACAGCTGAATGCCAGAGCTTTGAATGGAGGGAGGGGGTTTAGTGCTGGTTCTGCAATTGTTTTCGGAGGGGGCAGGATCAATGCCTCCTCTCCTAGCCGAAGAAGCGCCGGAGCAGCAAGTGGAATTGGTGGCATTTACAGTAGAAGCCTTTACAATCTGGGGGGTACTAAGCGCATATCCCAGAGTGTGGTTCCTGGAGGTGCACATCGTGGAGGTGGATTTGGTAGCAATGCTGGGGTTGGTTTTGGTGGATTTCCTGGTGGTGGATGGGCCAATGGCAACTTTGGCAATGGAAGAAATGGCCCTGGGTTTCTTTCCCATCCTCCGGGTAGCATCCCAGAAGTCATCATTAACCAGAGCCTCCTGGCGCCACTTAACCTGGAAATTGATCCTGAGATCCAGAAAGTACGCAGGGAAGAAAGAGAGCAGATCAAGAACCTCAATGACAAATTTGCTTCCTTTATAGACAAGGTAGGATTTTGAGCTCCTGTGTTAACTAACCGCTTCGTACTGTTGTTACATATTACTAAACTGTTACTAAATTCCTTTGTCAAAAAGGAAATATTTAGCAGTACTCCAAATTGATATGCCTGTGATTATGTCAGTTTATACATTTTTTAATTATGTATGATTTATCTGCCTCTTCCCCCCTTCGTGTAAACACTTTACGATTCTTATCTCACTTGTCACCACCCATGGACACACTGACGATTATATAAGCATCTACTTTGGCTATTTATTATCAAAATTTGGGAATGGGTCAGATTTCTTGGATTCTGCCTGTCTTTTCATTATGGCAAATTAAAATACGGTAAATGAAAAATAGACATTTTAGTAGAAACACTGAACCTTAATTCACAGAATGGGGACAGATGGATGATTTAATAAAACTGTCTTTTTTCAAATTTATTTGGAAATCTTCCAATGAAGCTTGGTGATGTTAAGGGAATGGGCTCTTTTCAGTTAGCCAGTGTGGTGTACTGGTTAAGAGCAGTGGACTCGTAATCTGGTGAACCGGGTTCGCTTCCCCGCTCCTCCACATGCAGCTGCCGGGTGACCTTGGGCTAGTCACACTTCTCTGAAGTCTCTCAGCCCCACTCATCTCACAGAGTGTTTGTTGTGGGGGAGGAAGGGAAAGGGGAATGTTACCCTCTTTGAGACTCCTTTGGGTAGTGATAAAGTGGGATATCAAATCCAAACTTTTCTTCTTCTCTTTACATTTGTAAGAAGATCTTCTAACAATGTATTCTGGGTACATTCCCTGTTTCCATTTGAGAGAAAACAGCATGTGGTAATATCATGGCATGATGCATTTGGGTTGAACTTACTTTTTGGACAATTCTTAAAACCTGCTGTGATAGATAGATGATAGATAGAGAGATAGAGAGATAGAGAGATAGAGAGATAGAGAGATAGAGAGATAGAGAGATAGAGAATATTGAAAGGCAACTCCATAATGTAACACCACTCCATAACACATATCTTGACAAGTCTTGTGGGAGCCCAACGAACTCTCAGCATTGATCTTGCCGGGGGGGGGTGGTGAAACGAGATGCAAAGCCCAAGGAATAAACAAAAGGTAGAGCAGCTTCTCGTTGTTCAGGAAGGATGTCTGAATCAAATTCCATACTCTAATATTTGTAAATTTAAATTCATAGTTTTCCATCCAAGCCAGAGGAAATTTACCTGGCCATTTTAGTGTAGGGGAACATGGGTTGCAAGCTACATAGTAAAGCAATCAGGTGATTTCTTCAATGTAGACTGGGTGGGACACACAATACACCACAAGACTTTCTGTGATGCTGCTTCCTATGTGCTAGAGAAGAAATAAAACTGAAAAGAAATTTTCCTAATTTGATTCTCTTCCCCCAATTTGAAAGCTTTATGATTGCTTATGATGGCAAGTGATATCCATTTGCAGAAGTAGACATTTGTGTGTGCAGCCAGTCAATGGATATTAACATCTTATTGCTCATGCATACTGCAGTGTTTATCCAAATCATATTGAACAGAGAGTGAGACCACTTTCATCCAAGGCCAACAATTGTTTCTGCAACTACAGCTGAATCAGGACCAGGGTGTTTAGAAAACATCTTGTATGTACAGGATTTGGCAAGGAAAATAATAATAGAATGTTAAGCATTACCATCCAGACTTACCATTTATTCAGGCAGTCATGCATCCAATGTCACAGTGTGGAGTGTTCTGTTAAGGGTTCCAGGCAGCGAGCCAGCCAGCCATGCCCTTTTCCTGGACTCCGTTCCATTTCCTCTCCCTCCTCTCAGGAAGTTTTCCATGCTCTCCTTCAATAGCCAGCATTTTGTGGTCACTCAGCATACTGTCCTCAATGTGCTGCTTTAGAAGTTCCCCTTTCCACATGGTGTTCTGATTTTGTGTGTGTGTGCTTTTGCAATATTGGGGTTCCCCCATGAGTGCAGATACTACCATCTACAGCATGGATGGAATTGTTTTGACTATATAAGGATCTATACCTTTGCAATTCATATCAGGAATAGCCAATATTGTGAGCTCCAGTCAGATGCTGCTAAACCACAACTCCCACCATCCCCAATCATTGACTGTGCTGGATGGAACTTATGGGAGTTGTGGTCCAACAACTTCTGAAGGGCATCACATTGACTTCCCCTGATAGAGAGTGCCCTGAATTTGAGCATTTTGGACTTTAAAATTTGCAATAAAATATTCAACAGTTCAGTTTCTTTTCTTTTCTTTTCTTTTCAATTTTTTTTTATTAAGGTTTCAACAAATTTAACAAACATGACATAAAAAACACAACACAAAACATAATAAAACATAAAACATATATAAGTTCAATTCTTAATTTCTTGTAGCTTACTTTCCCGACTTCCTCGTACCTCCCCTTTCTGTATTCCAGTTTCAAATTTATTTTCAGCAAATCCTTCCCTTATTTTTAACTTACTTTTAATATTACTTACTCTCCTTAATTTAACCATTGTCGCTATTAACTCCTTCTTTTCTAATCCAAAATCATTTTAACACTCATTAATTTTGCAATATTTCTTTAAATAGTCCTTAAATTTTCTCCAATCCTCATCCGCTGTTTCTCTTCCCTGGTCTCGAATTCTGCTCGTCATCTCCGCTAAGCCCATGTAGTCCACAGTTTCTTTTCTTTTATGTCATGTGACATTTTAGTACAATTGCTTTCCATGCTATGCCTGGAAGGGCTTAGAGCTGCAGTGCGACTACCCTTGGCCATTCCTATATGCATGTTGAAGCTGCTCACCAGTGCTCTGTTGGGTACTTGCAAAGCCACTCAGCCTCCCTTTCAATCTGTTTGATCCTCAGGTTCGATTCCTCGAGCAGCAGAACAAAGTCCTAGAGACCAAATGGAACCTCCTGCAGCAGCAACCCATCTCCCACGCGAAGAGCAACATGGATTCCCTCTTTGAGGCCTACACCAACAGCCTGAGGAAACATCTAGACTCTCTAAAGGGTGAAAGAGGGAGGCTGGGTTCAGAACTGAAGAACATGCAGGATCTAGTGGAAGACTTTAAGCGCAGGTAGGTGACGAAAGGCCAGCGCTCAGTTCTTCCCACCTGGAGTGCAATTCCCCAGTGATGGAGACCCACATTTTGAAGTTCAGGAGCTCATCGTGACAGCCTTCATAGCTACGATCCGAACAGCAGCTCTCAGATGCAGGCAGCTGTGTTATCCATATCTTCACAGGCACTTCCCTGCACCAAAGCAGCCGTGTGTAGCATAACACTAATTTTAATTAGGGACAACTGACAAGTCATAGATGTTAAAGAACAAATTCATCTGGTAAAACACATCAGGCTTGAACCAAAGATCTTCAGCCCACTGAAATGCAACCTTTAGCTTTTAATTAGAAATGCAAACAATCTCACAAAAGTACCCAGCTTCTCCTTGACCATCCCCCTCATTCTCTGAGTCTCTAAGCTAATTAGTCACAAATAAACTAGCAATCCTCATCAGCACCACATTCACTTGCCAGTGCATTTGCCTGGTGCTCTTTGCTCCTGCTTTGAGAAAGGTCTCCTATCATGATTTATGTTAAGTTGTGGGTGAACATATCAGATGACACAGCAATTCTTCAACAGCTCTTGTTTATTCACAGGCCAGAACAGAACTGAACTGAAGGGTTCAGTCAGCCTGCTTATATAGAGCTCCAGTACAACGTTACTGTAACAACTTTCTAAAACTATCCAATCACTGAACGTCACTTTCGATCCCTTATTTGCATAACTATCTACAGTATCCCCCTGCTGGCCCAGGGTGAGAACTTCAGTACATAACAATTTACACATTTGATGGAAAGTGCCATTGTAGAATAGAAATTAGTAGAGCCCCTTACTCTCTATTTCACCTTGCCTGCGGCATTTCCCCTGGTTTTGTGCCCCCTTTTTTACTTTAAACAGATATTGAACAGATTATGGCCGCAGATCCATCACAATCTTTGCTTTTGTTTTCGTTCACTCTCAAAAGGTACGAGGAAGAAATCAACAAGCGCACCACTGCTGAGAATGAATTTGTACTGCTAAAAAAGGCAAGTCTTGAAATGCACGCAAAGTGATGACACTTGTTATAAATCAGGGGTGAAATACCTCAGGCCTGAGGTCTGAATATAGCTCTGCCCAGGCCTCTTTCTGGCTCTGGGGAATCATCCTGCACAACCACACACACACACACTCTCTCCTCACTGGCCTACTTCATAGCCTCCAGGCTGTTACATGAACTCTGATATTGACTCTTGTGTGCCAGGGTGAAGGCTAGAGTCTCTCTCTCTCTCTCTCTCTCTCTCTCTCTCTCTCTCTCTCTCTCTCT
>JAXCMG010000230.1:935856-1052678 GCA_034642415.1 Podarcis siculus | reverse complement strand
TCTCTCTCTCTCTCTCTCTCTCTCTCTCTCTCTCTCTCTCTCTCTCTGTGTGTGTGTGTGTGTGTGTGTAAAAGCCAGCCTTCTGTACAAATGTAAAATCTACCTTCCTTTCCCTGCCCACATGGGCCTCTGGCCCTACCCACTATTGCCATGGGGCACCTGGGGGGCTGCACAGAAGGGAATGTGGCCTTTGCTCTGAAAAAGGTTCTGCACACCTATTCCAAATGGAGGTAAATGAAGGGGAATGTGAGTGTGGGAATATGTGAATATACAGATAACCTACCCATCAACTGTCCTGCTTTAAGCGGTACATCCTGCAATTACAGAAGCTTCTGATCAGATCCCATGATGTCCTGTTTTGGCTCACATGAGAGTGCAGCCCTGAAAGATGTGCATTTGGGGGAGGGGCACACTCTCACACAAGTCACATGACTCGTGCAGGAGCTGCTCTCTCGATTTTCCTCTGTTGCATGTTGGAAGGTATGCAACTAGTGAATTTACAATCAAAGCAGTGCATGAGTTTTGTTAAATTAAAAACAAACAAACGAATGAATGAATGAACACATATGTCTAGAATGAGCTCCATGTTCAAGTGGGCACTGGAAAAAAATAAAGCCCTCTGGCGTGCCTCCTCTGATGTTGATCTCTCCTGGTGGGCTTACCTGCTAGAGATTATGGCGGCAGCAGTGGCAGGCAGCTGTAGCAGGACTGGTGGCAGAGGCAGCATGGTAAGTCATCTGCCATGTAGATTTCCCACAGTGCTCTATAATGATGCTATGTTGGGGGTGTTATGAGTATCTGAAATGGTGGGTGACTTCCAAATCCGCCCTAGCAGCACCAAATGGAGCCCTAGCAGCTGCTCAAGGATATCAACTGCTGATGCCATCGATGATAGATAGATGATTGATTGATAGATAGATAGATAGATAAATAGATAGATATGGATAGATGATAGATGATAGATGATAGATAGATAGATAGATAGATAGATAGATGATAGATAGATAGATAGATAGATAGATAGATAGATATAGATAGATAGATAGATAGATGATAAATAGATAGATAGATACATGCATACATAGATGCATAGATGATAGATAGATAGATAGATGATAGATATAGATGATAGATAGATGATAGATAGATGATAGATAGATGGATGATAGATAGATAGATGATAGATAGATGATAGATAGAGATAGATAGATAGATGATAGATAGATAGATAGATAGATGATAGATATAGATGATAGATATATGATAGATAGATGATAGATAGATGGATGATAGATAGATAGATGATAGATAGATGATAGATACATAGATAGATAGATGATAGATGCACAATCTCTTCCATTCAACATAGGATTTAAGTTTGGGATTGTGGAGGGCACAAATCTGAAATCTACGATGGTAATTTCAGGGCTTTTAGCACTTCCAAAAAATGAGGGCCTATGTTTGGAAGGTGGGATGCAAAGTGCTTCCATTTTTACCTCCCTGCTCCAACTGGATTCACCTTTTATTTTGGCAGAGGGAGGTGTGTTTTCAATGTTCTTCCCCTGCAGGCCCAGGACCTTGCATTGTAGATTTGAAAGGACCCTAGAGTAAAGGGGGAATGCCCCACAGTCTGTGATATACTCCCTGCAGTTTCATCAAATGCTTAACTTAGGCTAGACCTTTACTGCTGTGTGTTCATTTGACTGGTTCTTAACCCTTTATGATCTTCAATGTAATTTCCCCCTCCTAGGATGTAGATGCGGCCTACATGAACAAGGTGGAGCTGGAGACCAGGGTGGCTTCTTTGACAGATGAACTCAACTTCTTGAGATCCCTGTATGAAGTGGTGAGGATACTTTGTGCTCTCCTAAGGACCACCTGAGATTCCCTGCATGAAATAAACTGATTTCAAACATTCCTACCCTTATCTGGATTCCATAGAGCAATGGCTACCCAGTGATTAAGATTTTTGTGTGACTTACAGGAGCTATCACAGATGCAAGGGCAGCTAAGTGACACCAGCATCATCCTCTCAATGGACAACAACCGTGACCTGGACTTGGACAGCATCATTGCAGAAGTCAAAGCTCAGTATGAAGATATGGCCAACAGGAGCCGAGCAGAAGCAGATGCCATGTACCAAAGCAAGGTGTGTACATCTGGCTTGGGCAAGTAACATGACAAGCGATGCAAAATGTGGCCATTAAAATGCCACTCAAATCCATATGAAACTTGACAAATTCATCAGAAGAAATTTGGACACCTGGAGCAGATTGAAGCTATCCTTTTTAGGAAGGCTCTCTATAATAAAAATGAATGTGCTCCCCAAACTATTGTTTCTCTTTCAATCGATCCCAATATTGGGTGGGACGGACTGTCTCAGGGAATGGCAATGATATATTTCAAAATTCATCTAGCAGGGGAAGAGTCCCAGAACAAAACACCTAGTCTTAATTGATATTAAGGACAGAGGAGGCTTCTCACTGCCAGGTATACTGTAAGTCTATACTATGAGGTGGTCTGTCTCACCTGATTGAGGGACTGGTGTTCATTGGGAAACCCAGACTTACTAGATCTTGAAGGATTTAATGTCAGGTACGGTTGGCATGCGTACCAGATCTATGGAAAGTACATAAGGACTTTACCAATCATATTATCAGAAAATCCTTATTTATAGTCTGGGAGAAAGACAGAGACCTTCTAGAACATAAGATGCCATGGTGAATCTCACCAATTGAGGCAGTGGCTGTAAGGAGGAAAAACTCAAGTGGAAAGTGGCCCACCTACCAAACATTACTTAAAGAAACTTGACAAATTCCAAACAGGAGAGTTAATGAGAATTTCCCACCTAAAAATAATTCCCGCAGTTAGAGCACTGTAAAGGTAAAGGGACCCCTGACCATTAGGTCCAGTCGCGAACAACTCTGGGGTTATGGCGCTCATCTCACTTTACTGGCCAAGGGAGCTAGCATACAGCTTCTGGATCATGTGGCCAGCATGACTAAGCTGTTTCTGGCGAACCAGAGCAGTGCACGGAAATGTCATTTACCTTCCCGATGGAGCGGTACCTATTTATCTACTTGCACTTGATGTGCTTTCGAACTGCTAGGCTGGCAGGAGCAGGGACCGAGCAACAGGAGCTCACCTCATCATGGGGATTCGAACCGCCAACCTTCTGATCGGCAAGCCCTAGGCTCATGTTTTCTAGTTGCACAGAAGAGCTCAAAACAATAAAAATCTATTGACTTGCTTCTAAAAAAAATATCTAGCCCACTCTTGTCTACTCTGGCTGGCTGCTATGGCTCCTCAAGGTCTTGGGCAGAGAGAGGGAGAGAGCTTTCTCATCACATGCCCCTTGATCCTATTGATTGGAGATGCCCAGGGACCTTCTGTATGTAAACACATGCTTTGCCACTGAGCTATGATCCTTCTTGTCTGGGAATTTATGCATTCAAAAGCCAAAGTTGAGAATCTGAGGGACACTTGAGACTCAGAGTTTTTGTTTTGTTTTATTGCTTCTTGCTTTTGCAATTGTATGCTGAAACATGCCATTGAACTAATGGATAGAATTCAACTTAGTGCTAGGTGGGGTATGCACTTGTGGATCAAGGTCTGCTTGCGCAATGAGACCCCCCCCACTCTACTCCACCTGCATGCCCCCTAAACCTGTTTTGGGGGCATAGTGCTTCCCTCCAACTCCTCTTTCACCTTCAGCCACTGGTAGCTACAGGCAGTTGCAACTGGTGATGGATTTGGCCTAAGGACTGGCTGCTGCTGTTACGCTTTATGATGTCAATTAAAATCAGTTTCAGGAACTTCAGCTCACAGCGAGGAAACATGACGATGCCTTGAAAAATTCCAAGATGGAGATTTCTGAGTTGAATCGACTCATCCACAGACTAAGATCAGAAACGGAAAGTGTGAAGAAACAAGTAAGATGCACATTCCTTTAGCAGATACGCATAGCAAAGGTTGTTTGTTTGCATCCAGTGATTGCTCTGCTGCAGAGGTCCTCCATAAGTTGTTGGAATTCAGTTCCTATCAGCCTCAGCTAGCAAAATCAGAGGTCATGGATGATGCGAGTTGTAGTCTAACAATGTTTGGAGAGTCACATAGTTCTCATCCATGAGCTAATAATGTTACAGTGAATAGTGCACATTGCAGTGGTTTGGGAACAGACTTTTAATGGAGTGGATGTATTGTTAGCTAATTAAGAATTTAATAGCAGTAATGCTTTCTGGAAAACAACTCAATCCAGCACTACTTAGCTCCAGCAGTGTTACTATGGTTTTGCAATATTTGGGATCAGTTTATATATACTCGGGGTGGGGAAACTGTGGCCTTCCAGATTCTGTTGGACTCCATCAGCTCTAGACAGCCTGGCAGATGGTCAATGATGATGGGAGTTGTAGTCCATCAAGATCTGAAGTGCCACAGGTTCCCCACCTGTGATATTCAGCCTGTTTTCAGGGTGTTTTAGCATCACCTTGTGAAGAAATGATCTTGAGTTAAGCCCAAGGCTGGCAATAATATTTATGTTTGATTCTACAAATATGCCTTGAATCCATTTCAACTAAATAATTCAGTTCCTGGTTTATAAATAGTTTTGCAGCTTTCACAACACAGTGGGGTTCTCTCATTTACCTGTTTGGCATTCCATAGATACAGGTGTGTCATGATTCCTTTAAATTATGACTGCTACAAACTTCAAAATGTAAATATGGATTTTTGAGTTGTGAACATTTTTGTTTTTTTAGTTTTCTTTCAAAAAGATGTATTTTAGTCTGATAATCTGTAACATGCTATGCCTCAAGAAGTGCAGGACATAATTTTACTTTTGAAAAAATTGGGGGCTAAATCAGGAATAGGCATAGGCAAATCATTCCTATTAGTCATTCTGGCTGGGGCTGCTGGGACCTGGAGTCCAACATCATCTAGAACAGGGGTAGGCAACCTAAGGCCCGTGGGCCAGCTGCGGCCCGATAGCCTTCTCAATCCGGCCCATGGAAGGTCCAGGAACCAGCATGTTTTTACATGAGTAGAATGTGTCCTTTTATTTAAAATGCATCTCTGGGTTATTTGTGGGGCATAGGAATTCGTTCATCCCCCCCCCAAAAAATAATAGTCCAGCCCACCATGTGGTCTGAGGGACAGTGGACTGGCCCATGGATGAAAAAGGTTGCTGACCCATGATCTAGAAGGCACCAAATTTCATGCACTACAATGATTCCTAAGTTGTTTTTGACTTACTGCATAGCTACATCTGAGAGTTAAGGGCATAAAAATGGACTCCAGTAATCCAAATGAATGAATCGTTCATTTAGAGGCAGAAAGAAGCATTTGAAACATTCAAAGCACTGTCACTTGTGGTGTAAATTCTTAAAGCCCCAATTATTAAATTTATGAGTAGACCTTTTGTCAAGACATTTCCTAACTTATACAGTGGTACCTTGGGATACATAAGCTTCAGGTTACATACGCTTCAGGATACACACTCCACTAAGCCAGAAATAGTGCTTCAGGTTAAGAACTTTGCTTCAGGATAAGAACAGAAATCGTGCTCCGGCAGCACGGCAGCAGCAGGAGGCCCCATTAGCTAAAGTGGTGCTTCAGGTTAGGAACAGTTTCAGGTTAAGTACGGACCTCCGGAACGAATTAAGTTCTTAACCCGAGGTACCACTGTACTTGACAATGAAATGGAGATTGTGACTATGTAAGGACTTTTGCCTATGGCTCTGTTATTTCAATTTGTTAGAAAGCTGTGCGCTATGTTCTTAAGAGGGCCACGGGTGGCGCTGTGGGTTAAACCACAGAGTCTAGAACTTGCTGATCAGAAGGTTGGCGGTTTGAATCCCAGTGACGGGGTGAGCTCCTGTGGCTTGGTCCCTGCTCCTGCCAACCTAGCAGTTCAAAAGCACGTCAAAGTGCAAGTAGATAAATAGGTACCACTCTGGCAGGAAGGCAAGCGGTGTTTCCGTGCGCTGCTCTATTTTGCCAGAAGTGGCTTAGTCATGCTGGCCACATGACCCGGAAGCTGTACTCCGGCTCCCATGGCCAATAAAGCTAGCTAAGCACCGCAACCCCTGAGTCGGTCACGACTGGACTTAATGGTCAGGGGTCCCTTTACCTTTATGTTCTTAAGTTAGTGTTCTTATGGTAATTCTTGTATCAGTTTGAGACTGTACTGGGCATATGGAAAATGTCTGAAAATAAATAAAAAATAATAATTAAAATGGCTAATGTTTGCCCTGAAAAAAAGCCCCCTGGTTATATGAGCTGATTTCTATGTGAGCTGATTTCTGTTCTTTGCGTTTTCTCCATAGTGTGTCCATCTTCAGTCATCTATTGCTGAAGCTGAAGAACGTGGAGAGATAGCCCTCAAAGATGCAAGGGAAAAGCTGTTGGATCTGGAGAATGCCATGCAGAAGGCTAAGGAGGAGTTGGCCCGCCTTTTGCGTGATTATCAGGAACTTTTGAATATTAAGCTAGCCCTGGATATTGAGATTGCCACCTACAGGACCCTCCTGGAAGGAGAAGAATGGAGGTGGGTTTGGTGAAAACCAATGTCATGGCTGATAGGCTGTCCACACTAGGACTAGTTGCGTGGCGACTTCTTGCCTCCCCCCTCAGAAATAACGACACGAGACACAAGAATTCGGGTTAATGGGTCAAATTAGGCCACAACTTTATTGATTACAGGAATTGAGCGTTATTGGTTTAGGCATTGGTCCTAACAACTACCCGGCTTCAGCTCATTTGCTAGAAAACCGGTAAGGGTTAACCACCAGTAGGGGGAGTCCTGCTGAGGCACGTCAACAAGGAGCTCCCTCTGGAGTTACCGCTTGGGGGCGTGCCATGGGCCCACACCTCCATAGGCTTCGGACAAGGCCACACCCCCCAGAATCCTTTACCGGACTATCCTTTTGTTTTTGTTCATCTGCATAACAATAGAACAATACCCTTACCAATGCCTAACCGCCAATACCGAGGAGTTGTGACGGATTGCTACGAGGTAGGCGAAAACCAAGTGGCTGGTGACAATCTGCCAAATGGAGAAATTCCTACCAGGCCCCTTGACGGCAACCAACCGAAGTCCATAGCAACGTCAGAGAGCCTAGCCTAATGGGTGGGAGGGAAGGGAAAAACCTGGCTAGCTGCAGCGCGGAAAAAAGGAAGAGCCTCGGCCGCGCCAGACCTAAATGTAGCGTGGCCACGCCCCACTGGCCAGCTGATTGGCTGGCCCGGGGATGACGCGTCCAAGGATTCCCTGATATCGCGGGGGCGGAAGGCAGCCCCTGTGAGTGTGGGGAGGGGCGTGAAGCCCGCAACCCCACCTCCTCCCTAGCTCGGAAGTGGCTTTGTTTCCATACTCACCATTTTCTCTGTCATTGATGCGTTTCACTCCTTAATTCATTCTTGAGAATCCAGGAACTGATCTCAAAAGGTTCTGTTCTCATTTACCCTGTTGCCCTGTCTACTTCAAATGTTGATTTGTTCTGTTGTTGTTGTTGTTGTTGTTGTATAAATCCCATCACAATCTTCTGATTGTGGACTCAGCTATACAGCTGCAAATAAAACCTTTTAAGTGCAATATACAAGGTGACACAGGATGGCGATGGTGAGCCTTATGGAAAATTCAATGTATTTTTAAAAATGCTTTAAAAAAGCATTTTCAGAACATTTTTAGTATGTGTGTAGATTCCACCACCATTGTCTCATGTAACGACAAGCAATCTTACATTGTTAATGCTGCCTCCTACATCCTCCTGTACAGTCAGTGTTGGAACAAATAATAATAATAATAGCAATAATAGCAATAATAATAAATAAGCCTGGGTGATGCTAACAAGCTTCTAGATAGTTTGATGAAGCTCAGTGCTATTGGGACAGGGGAAGCCAGTTTTGCTGTCAAAATGGAAAATGTTGCTTTCCGCTTTGTATAAAGACTAGATAATGCAATTACCCAGTGAACAGTGGCAGTACTAAAAGGTAAAGGGACCCCTGACCATTAGGTCCAGTCGTGGCTGACTCTGGGGTTGCGGCGCTCATCTCACTTTACTGGCTGAGGGATCCGGCGTACAGCTTCCAGGTCATGTGGCCAGCATGACTAAGCCGCTTCTGGCGAACAAGAGCAGCGCACGGAAACGCCGTTTAACTTCCCGCGGGAGCGGTACCTATTTATCTACTTGCACTTTGACGTGCTTTCGAACTGCTAGGTGGGCAGGAGCAGGGACTGAGCACCGGGAGCTCACCCCATCGCAGGGATTCGAACCGCCGACCTTCTGATCGGCAAGCCCTAGGAGCTGAGGCTTTTACCCACAGCGCCACCCGCGTCCCTGTGGCAGTACTAGTGCAGCACTAATGCTTGTTTGTTGGTTTGTTTGTTTTAAAAAGTTGTCTGGCAGTATTCAATGTATGGTGGATACAATTTTCACAATGTAAGTAGATTTTCAAGCAATTTGTTTTGCTAACAATAATGCTAGCAAGTACAAATGAATTCAGTCTAGCAATGCTCATATTCAGAATGGGAATCCTGTGGTCCTCCATGTGTTGATGGTCTGCAGTTCTCACCATCCCTGATTGTTGGTCATGCTGCCTGGGAGTTTGATTCTGACAATGTCTGGAGGGCCAGGGGATCCTCATCCCTGTACAGAGGTGATGCTTTGCCACATTTATGAGCCATAAGCAATAACGGATAACAACAGCAAGGCTGCAATCCTATACTGTACTTACATTCTCAATGGCAGGGATGTACTTGAATGTTGCAGAAATTGAGTTTTCATTCACACTTTAGCCAAATTTCCTTGACAAAGAGCATCAGCAACTGCTGCTGAATCGATATTACACTCAGAGCCATTTTTTGTTATTTATCAGAACCCATTCCTGCAATTGTTCGAAAGCACGTCAAAGTGCAAGTAGATAAATAAGTACCGCTCCGGTGGGAAGGTAAACGGCATTTCCGTGCTCTGCTCTGGTTCTCCAGAAGCGGCTTAGTCATGCTGGCCACATGACCCGGAAGCTGTATGCCGACTCCCTTGGCCAATAAAGTGAGATGAGCGCCGCAACCCCAGAGTCGGTCATGACTGGACCTAATGGTCGGGGTCCCTTTACCTTTATTCCTGCAATTGCTGCAGAAAGAATGAGTTTGACTGCATTTTAGCAAATGCAGGGACTCAAATTGTACCACCAATTTCTGTGTCAACTCTGTCTTCCCCATTGAAGCGCATTTATAAAATTTATCTTAAACAACAATTCTAAAACAACAACAACAACAACAACCAACAACTGGCAGATTTAATGTTTTCAAGTTGAGAGAGACAACCAGTCTTTTATGAAGAAGAAAGCAAGTTGCAGGCAGGTGTAATTACTGAGAGAAGTGTAAGGTGGGAATTTTGTTTTGTTTTGCTGAGAACAAAGACATCACAAGAGCCTGGGGGCACAATAGCATCCCTGCAGGCCAGAATAATTAACATGCTGTTAATGTTAGCTGTTCCATCAGTTGCAACTGACATTTCAGGAAACAAATAGACAATTGAAATCAATTTTGCAATGGACAATTTCAGGTTGATTTACAAGGCATTTTGTAGGCTGAATGATTTTATGAGACACTTTTGGGCAAGGTAATTTCAGCAGCCAGCAAACACCCAAATACCAGTGAGTTCAATCCCTGCTCAGCAGTAAGATCCACTGAACCCTATATACTCTTACTTGGGAGTAAGTCCTATTGAATTCAGTGGGGCTTAGCTTGGAGTAGACCTGAAAGTGTGCATGATGCAATAGTATCTGCAGACTAGCTTGAGAAGAAGGAGGATGTGGAGTACTGAATTGCTCACTTTTTACTTTTTACTTTTTCTTTCCCCAAACAGGATGTCTGGAGAATATGGCAGTGCTGTAAACATATGTAAGTAGCCAAAGATTTTGTGCTGGCATTCTGGGTTTGCAACAACAGCATGTTTCTGAAGCACCTGGGCCAGATTCAAGTACACTATTCCACTGGCAAGGACTGTCGCTGGTGCAATGAAGCTTTCCCTCTCTCCTCTTTCTGCATTTCACCAAATCCACTCTCCAGATGCAGGAGATGCCCAGTACAGCATGTGGGGGCAGGAGAGAGGATATTACCTTATACAGTGGTACCTCGGGTTACATACGCTTCAGGTTACAGACTCCGCTAACCCAGAAATAGTGCTTCATGTTAAGAACATTGCTTCAGGATGAGAACAGAAATTGTGCTCCGGCGGCACGGTGGCAGCAGGAGGGCCCCATTAGCTAAAGTGGTGCTTCAGGTTAAGAACAGTTTCAGGTTAAGTACTGACCTCCGGAACAAATTAAGTACCGTCTTTTTCGCTCTATGGGATGTACCAGACCATAGGACACACCGGACCATAGGAGGGGGAGAACAGGGAAAAAAAATATTCTCCCCCTCTCTGCTCAGCACCCCTTCAGTGAAGTGGCAGGAGAAACGGAGCCCCTTCCATTTCTCCCCCCACTTCGCTGAAGGGGCGCTGTGCAGATCTCCCTCTCCGCTGAAGCCAGGAGAGTCTTGCTCTCCCAGCTTCAGCAAAAGGAACCCGAAGCCTTCGGAGCGCAGCACGAGGTCCTACTGTGCTCCAAAGGCTTCAGGCAGCTATCCCTGAAGCACCGACCCCTCTTGCTCTCCAGGCTTCAGCGAAAGCAACGCGAAGCCTCCGGAGCATGGAGGGAGCTCTCCCTCTGCGCTTTGGAGGCTTTGCATTGCTATCGCTGAAGGCAAGGAGCCTGCGTTTGCTCCATAGGACGCACACACATTTCCCCTTAATTTTTGGAGGGGAAAAAGTGCGTCCTATAGAGCGAAAAATACGGTACTTAACTCGAGGTACCACTGTACTGCATCAGACCATTGGTCCATTAGCTCAGCACTGTCTACTTTGACTGGCAGTAGCTCTCTGTGGTTTCAGGCGGAAACCCTTTTACCTGCTCTACCTGGGGATGCCTGAGGTTGCAGCTGGGACCTTCTGAATGCAAAGCCGTTGCTGCACCTCTGAGCTATGAACCTTCCCCAAGTTACAGCCCCTAATGAATAAGGATTCAGATTGTTTGCACATTAAATGTTCCGAACATTTCCAAAGCTTTTAAGTGTGAATATCATATACCAACAGGGAACTCGTTCTCCTAAAGTGGACCCTTAATTTGCTGAAGTACTTTTTTAAAAAAGCAGGAGGACAAGACCAAAAACAACTCAGTGGGGACTGAACATCCTCAGATGGTGTAGAATAGTGACTGTTAGGAGAAAAATGGAAAAAACTGGATGATGGGAGGTGGGTGAGATGGAACTTCTTAGAAAAGGACCTGGCTGGCTGGCTGGCTAGCTGCTGATTTCAGGGGGGGGAAAAGAACTCCTCTCTACAATGTTTTGATGCATGGGCAATTTGTATTATGCCAAATTGTATCATATCCTGTACAGGCTTAACTGAATGAGTGTCTCACTTGGGAATCTCTCTAACATTAGTGTGCCACAATTAAAAATGATTTTCTTCTTCTTCTTCTTTCTGAAGCTGTAGTTAGCAACAGCAGCATGGCAGGAGGAAATGGACTGAGCCGCAGAGAAGGGCTCAGCATCAGAAGTGGATCAAGTTCTGGAAGTGGCAGGGGTGTCATGGGATATGGCTCTGGAGGTGGAGGAAGTTGCTCCGGCCTGAAAATCATATCAACAACCTCTACGAGCAAAAGGACAACCATCAGATGAACCATAATCATAATGTACTGAAGGACCAAACTGACCACTTGCAAAGCGTAGAGGCTGTCAACACTAAATATCTGCTGTGAAGAAACTTGCCCTTTGTGTGCAACAACTCTTTTTCATGGCTTCAGAACGGGGTTGGGAAACCTGTGGCACTCCACATGTTCCTAGATTATATCTCTCAGCATCCTTAGCCACTGACCATGTTGGCTGGCGCTGATATATATAAAATCTCCTACAAGCATTTAACTTTAACTTCTATGGCTCCCCACGCCTCCAAATCCTAAGAACATCACAATGCTGAGAAGCCTCTAGTTGGCTTCGCTAACCACCCTTGCACAAAGAACTACAATTCCCAGGGTTCCCTTTAAAGAGGGGGTGACAGCTAATTCAATACAGTGGTACCTCTGGTTACAGACTCGATCCGTTCCGGGTTCTGTTTGCACGCTGAAAAGTCTGTAACAAGAGCACCGCTTCTGCGCATGGGGGCGGCGTGATAGAGCGCTTCTGTGCACATGCGAGGTGCAAACAGCGCTTCTGCACATGCGTGCATGGCGAAACCCGAAAGTATACACTTTTGGGTTTGCCGCATTCGTATCCTGAAAAAATGCAACCGGAGAATGATGTAACAAGAGGTAAAGGTAAAGGGACCCCTGACCATTAGGTCCAGTCGTGCCCGACCCTGGGGTTGCGGCGCTCATCTCACTTTACTGGCTGAGGGAGCCGGCGTACAGCTTCCGGGTCATGTGGCCAGCATGACTAAGCCGCTTCTGGCGAACCAGAGCAGTGCACGGAAACACCATTTACCTTCCCGTCAGAGTGGTACCTATTTATCTACCTGCACTCTGACGTGCTTTTGAACTGCCAGGTTGGCAGGAGCAGGGACCGAGCAACGGGAGCTCACCCTGTCGTGGGGATTCGAACCGCCGACCTTCTGATCGGCAAGTCCTAGGCTCTGTGGTTTAACCCACAGCGCCACCCGTGTCCCTCGTAACAAGAGGTACAACTGTATAAATCTGTGGTGTGCTGGGATGTTAATATGTTGTCAATATTATTCCACACTGTTGCCTTGTGTTGCAAAAAATGGTTTGTGACACAGCAGCTCAGAATGGCACCCTAACACACATTCTCTCACCGCTTCCCCCATTCAGACAGTTTGATTTTGCAAGCCTGAGTTCATCTAAAGTAGGCCTGGCTACCATTATAGCCCTTTAGGTGAGGGGCTCACTGCCCAATCACCCATCACTTGCTCTCACTGTACTTTCCTTCCGTGATGTCAGGACCTCCCCAAAAGTACTGATCTTTCACTTTACTGATGGGCTTGTATGGCACAATCCCAGAACGAGAAAAGAATCACAGGCCCACCAATGCTTGTTTGTGAGAACATGCTATATCCCAGGTTTTTTTGAGGAGGGGGGAGGGGTTGGGGACTGATGGAACATCCCACTTATAGCTCCCATCCCAAAAGAGAAAATCCCTGGAGGACAGAAAGTTAGCAAGAATGCACTTTTCTGCAATGACTAATGAGAAAACATCCCCAATGGAATCCCATTTCCTCATTGGCTGTGAGCAGAGCATATGTTAACTCAGCAGTGAGCAAAGGGCACGAACCTCCTGAGCTACCTGGTTGTGCCTACACTAAAGTTGGGGACTGCCTGCTGACCCAGCCAATAAACCCTAGCCAGGCATTACATGAGTGTTGGTCATTCACCTTTTGGAAGAAGAAATGCTCAATGGGTGGATGTCGGGGGTGGTGGTTCAGGGGCGGGGCTTGTGATATCAGGGACTGTAGTGCAAGACTGCTTCCCCTTCAACACAGGAGTGCCCTACATGTCTGTAACAGATGAACAGGGCTACTCAGAGGCTGGTGGCTGGAGTTCAGGGTGGGGCTTGAACCTCCCTGGGTAAGTTGCTGAGCAGTGGACACTTCTCACCATCACAGATATACTGTGGAAGAAAGTCTTTGAGCTCATGGGCAATTATAAGTTACAGTGGTACCTCGGTTACATACGCTTCAGGTTACATATGCTTCAGGTTACAGACTCCGCTAACCCAGAAATACTGCTTCAAGTTAAGAACTTTGCTTCAGGATGAGAACAGAAATCGTGCTCCAGCAGCGTGGCAGCAGCAGGAGGGCCCATTAGCTAAATTGGTGCTTCAGGTTAAGAACAGTTTCAGGTTAAGTATGGACCTCCGGAACAAATTAATTACTTAACCCGAGGTACCACTGTACTGTGAAATCTCACCGTTTTTATTATGGCATCTTTTTCATCTATCCATACATTAGCTAGGGAAAAGAGGCATGTCACACTCACATATAGTCCCGGCATCTGTGTTCTATGTACATCATAGGCACCAACTCCTTGGGGCCGAGGGCTCTTCCCCCCCCTCAATAAAATATTTGAGGGTGCCAAATCAATGGGCATTGCTATTCAAATGGTGTACATGCACCATGTCATGTGATCTATTATGTGGGGCATGGCTTACCTGGCCTCCCTCCCCAATATTTTATTCAAGTTGGCTTCCCTGATGTACAGTGAGGTGAGGTGGAGCCTGTGGTTCATATACAACTTCCCTTCCCTCCCACATAGAGTAGGGGTAGGGAATGGCCCCCTAGATGCAGTTCGACGACAACCCTCATCCGCCATCGGCCATTGGCCATATTGCAGCATAGTTTGAACTGCGGAAAAGTGGCATACAATTGCAGGTATCTGGTGGGTTACAGGTTTCTTATCCTTGACACAGAACATAGGGAAGGGACCATAGTTCAGCAGCAGAGCACATGTTTGCATGCAGAAAGTCCTGGGTTTAACTCCCATCTCCATTTTTTTTTAAAAAAGCAATATTCATATAGCAGGTGATATGAAACACCTCTGACTGAGGAACAATTGGGCCCATCAGGGTAGACAATACTGGGCTAGATGGACAAATAATCTGGTCTCATGATGGGTGGCTTCTTATAGTGTGTGATGTGAAGCATGCGTGCTTACACCTCTTTGGGTGGAAGGAATCTGCACACATGCACAAGTCTGGGGGTGAATATCACGTGATTATTTCCTACATGTTCCTTATGTTTAAACACCATCACTGCCAGAGTTGTATGTGAGCCAGCCCTACATTTGTCGTACGCCAACCTCCATACCAGAACTCCTGATACACAGTTTCGGAATGGAACTTGTTCTGTGCTTGGGGAGAAGAAAGGCATCTGGTCCTCTGGACTGGTGACGGCAGTCATATTTGAACACTTTCCTACATAAAAAAGTCTCTGCTTATTAAGAAGTCATCATTGCCAACACATGTTTTATCACCTTAATCATCCAGAAATCTTAATTTTCTATGAGCAAGTAGTTATTGCATCGGAGAGAATTCATATATGTGACCCCCTTCCCTTCCATCATGCATTTGAGTCCAAAGTGGTACTGTCTGCGGAAAGTTGTACCATGCACTCTTTCTGAATGTGTAGATTGGCTTCACCGGCCGCTATACATTATGTGTCATGGCAGCGCATGCAGTTTCATCCCCTGAGGCAAAATGGGAAGGTGCCTCCCTGCTCTGATGTTGCTGCACCCCCAGTGCCCCCCTTAACTGCCCAGTACAGTGACACTGGAGGCAGTTAGGGGTGGGTTCATTGCCTCTTGAGCTTCTGCCGCCTGAGATGGTTGCCTCAGCCTACCTCATGGGTAGGCTGGCCCCGATATGTGCTTATATGTTTTTACTATATTCTTGATCCTTCTAACCTTCCAGAATTAAAGCATATCCTTACTTTAATGATGCCAGTAGGAGACCTCCTTAAAAACAGGAAGATGCAATACACACACAACCTGTGGCTATACTCACAAAGAAAAAGGTAGAAAAGACTGGTAGTTGAGAATGAGACCTATCAAGAAGCTATAGAATAATCAGGTCACGAGGCAACAGAGGAATCCCTCCCCCCCCCAACACATATTAGATTTTTAATAAACATCCCTCTCTTTGCCCCCTCAGGCACATGGCAGTTTGAAGCAACTCCAGCTTGGAACATGAAACATGAAACAATGTGCTCCCCAGGGATGGTATTTGATAGGACCCACCTGCCTTGGATCCCCCCACATTTGGCTGCTTTTGACTGTTTGTGTGCAACATTACTGCCTACTCAGATAATACATTGCTCCAGGCCAAGGCAGGTTCTTCCAAATAATGAGGTTAATATCCTGCCAAGGAGTGGGCTTTCTGCCAGGTTGTTTAGTACTGTTGGCACTGTGGCATCTGCCTCTAACGTACGAAGGACCAGAGCTCTTCACCTGTAGCATAAGATGCTATACTGTACATAAGACCAGGGGTGTTCTGTATTCCACTACCACTATTACTACTAGTGGTAAATAATATGATAATTTTATCATATTATTTAGAACACAGATAGCATATGTGGTTCTCTCCAGTTGTTGGGCTACAATTTCCATCATCCCATAACCTCTGGCCATGCTGTTTGGGGATGATGGGAGCTGTGGTCCAACAAATATCAGACTACCTCTGATTTAGAATGCTTCTATTCCGTTTCTGAGCCCAGAGAGGCTCTCCAAGTGGCTTACAAAAAGTTCTCAAAACACAAACTCAAATCTAGAACAGGAACAGAAATCACATAGTGTCCATAAAGAATCAAGATTATTCAGGTACCCCCCCCCAGTGTCATACCAGGCAGTAGTAGGAATGGTAGACTGATTTGATTTCTGTGAATTCCAACATGAATGCACCTGATACGCACCGCCCAAACCAGTGTGTGGATAGTTATCTATTTGTGAGAACTAGGCCAACCAGATATCCAAACTCCCACCAGTCCCAACCAGCATGGCTAATGGTCAGGGAGAATACAAGTAGGGATACATATTCTCCCCTGCAGAATGACACTGGGCGGATCACAAAGCTTGTCTCATGACACTGGGGGACTTGAAAAAAACAAAACAAAACACCTATCTGCAGAACAGATGGAGATGCATAGATGTTGCTACAACTCCCTTAATCCGTGACCATTATCCTTCCTGGAGTTAGGGCTGATGCGAGTCAGACTCCAACAGCATTCAGAGGGCACCATGTAGGCTACCGCTGCTTTAGAGTAGCAATTTTCAAGCTTTCAACTTTGAAATGATCAAAAGGATCCACAGACTCTTTCATGCATCCTCTTTAACCATGTGGAAGGGAGAGGCCGTGCCCACTGGCCCTACCATCATCCCTCCACTGGTCCTACCCCCCCCGCTCCACCATCCACACTATGGATGGCAGGAATGTTGTGTATCTAGAGGGGAGAGGGCTCATTACATGTGTTCTCCCTGCCCTCAGTAATGTAAAACACTGACTGGGCAGGTTTCCACATCATGGAGGGAAACCTACATGCGTAGAGAAGGTTCTCTTCTGCAGACATGATCCCCAGTGTGTAGATGGTGGGGGCAGAACCAGCATCCAGTGCCTCTCCCCCATTTCTATTCCACTGCATTCAGGTCAGCCACATGTTGCAGAGGATTCTGTGCCTGTTGTAGGCAGCAAGGTTGGCTCAGGCAGAGATCTGGCTTAGATCTGCTGTGCTCCTTTTTAACACCTGCATAGACTAAGGTTGCAAGGACTCAAGCTTCTCTCTCCTGCACATGTAGGGCGAGAGATGAGCAAGCCTCCTTTCCAGGACCTCTTGTTCTGCTGCTTAAAAGTCCTCTGATGTTTGGGGAACTGCTGCTTTCTAGCATTGTTCGGCCTTCCTTTGGCTTCTGATGTTCTTAAGGTAGAAGAAAGAAGCACATGTCTCAAGGTTCCTGGGGAAAGGCTGTCCTTTCAACTACAGCGGCAGAAGCAGCAAATGCTGTTGCCCAGGGCAGCTGCTGGGACTGGCCTTGGGCTAAGAAACGTACTGTTCTTGTTCCAAAAGAAGATGAATGTCATTCCATGGCTATATGGGAAAGAGAGCAAAAAAGAGAATTGAACCAGAATCACCTCAGGGACTACATGTGATTCATCATAGCTCTCGGAGGCACTATGGATTTCAAGCCAATGATGTGAGGAGGGGAAAATAGGGAGCTTTGAAGTAAGATGCTGAAGAGGGATAATCCACAATTAAAGCAACTTTAAAAAAAAATAGTTGGGAAAAGAACCATTTGCTGAGGTGTATTTATTATTATTTGGCTGAGGTGTAGAGGTGGTGGTGAGAAAATTAATTTGTTAGCATAGTTTTTGTGCCATTAAAGCCTGCAAGCCAAGCAATTTTGGTGCTTTGCTTCACTTCAAAGGAACACTTAGAGGACGTTTTTTAAAACAATCTGTTGCTGCCAAACATAGCCCAGCCCATTAACGAGCTTATTCTTGATTAATTACCTAACTCCAGCCAAGCCCACCTCAACATACATATGCGTGTATATATAGGGAGAGGAGACAGAATTTCTGCCTCAGAGAGGGGTCTGGCGTCCTTCTCTCTCTTTCTCCCTCTCTCTCCCTCTTTTCCATAATAACTCTTTGCTAAATATTCTTCCCTATACTTTGAATAAGACACAATGAACAGGCAATTCAGTTCCAGGTCTGGGGGTGGGGTCAGGGTCTCCCGCGGCTACAGTTCTTCGACTGCGGCCATTCCTGGAGGGACAAAAGGCAGCTTCACCTCAGTTTCTTTATCCCGGGCTGGGAGAAGCAGTGGAGGGCTAGGGGGTGGCTTTGGGAGCAGAAGCCTATACAGCCTAGGAGTTAACAAAAGCAGCTCCATTAGTCATGGCACAGGTGGAATTGGAGGCTTCTGGGGTGGTGGAATGAGTAGTGGTGGTGGGTTTGGTGCAGGTGGGTTTGGTGGTGGAGGTGGAGGATTTTCAGTTGGGGGGTATGGAGCTGGAGGTGGTTCCTTTGCAGGCTTTGGTGGTGGTGCATCAGGAATGGGGGGCTTTGGTGGTGGTCCAAGGATGGGCTTAATAGTTCCTCCTGGGGGCATCCAGCAAGTGACCGTCAACTCCAACCTCCTGTCACCACTCAACTTAGAGATTGACCCCGAGATCCAAAAAGTGCGTGTGCATGAAAGGGAGCAGATCAAATCCCTCAACAACAAGTTTGCATCCTTCATTGACAAGGTGAGTCAATTGAACGCAACATTGTGGTAGAGTTTGCAGGAAAGGGATGGGCCGCTCAAGGGTACGCTGGATGAAAGCAGATTGCAGGCATCATTCTTCCCAACCAAGGTTTCAGTCTGCCTACCTCCGTGGTTTCCCACAAACCATGTCTGGAATTGTAGATTGTTAGATGTCACGAATCTCTTTCACAGGACTACATTTCCCAGACTCCCATGGGAAGAGGGAATGACTATTAAAGCATAGTGTGGGTTTGCCTGCTGCTTCTTCTTCTCCAGCTGTTTGCCTTATTAAAGCAGCTGCCACACCCCATCCCCATTAATAAACCTTAGGATAAGGTTGTGGGCCTTATTTTTAGTAGAAGACATTTTCGAGCCTGGGTCACCATTATATGCAAGAGCATTTATGTTCATGTTCATAGATGTTATGGATTTAGATCAGGGTAGTCAATGTGGTATCCTCCACATCATGGGTAGGCAAACTAAGGCCCGGGGGCCAGATCCAGCCCCATCGCCTTCTTAATCTGGCCCCCGGACACTCCAGGAATCAGTGTGTTTTTACAAGAGTAGAATGTGTGCTTTTATTTAAAATGCATCTCTGGGTTATTTGTGGGGCATAGGAATTCGTTCTTTTCTTTCTTTCCACAATATAGTCCAGCCCCCTGCTGAAAAAGTTTGCTGACCCCTGCTCCACATGTTGCGGCCTGCAACTCCCATCAGCCACCTATCCATTGGCTATGCTGGCTGAGAATGATGAGCACTGCACTGGGAACCCTGATTTAGATTATGAGTTGCCAGCCTGTAGCATGGGGAGGGGCAGAAGCAGCAGGGCTTTCTTGTGGCTCTCCTGGAGAGAAGCAGAATGGCCTGTGAGCCTGGCTATGCTATAAAGGCTAGCCTACATTCTTGCCTGGCTCTCCCATGTTGTGCTGCTGCTTGTTCTCCTGCTCAGTAGATCAGAGGCAAAACACCCCAAAGTTGCATATATACTATAGTGCACACTACCAAGATGTTATGTAATACATTGGGCTTGACGTTTTGGGAGGATTGCTGCCTTCTCAGTTTTCAACTAGCCACTGTGTCTAACAAGTTGTGTCTAACAGGACCTTTATGTGAGATTTCAGCTGGTGAAAATACACCCCACCTCCCATGCTGTGGAAACTAAATTTTTGCTTGCAAAGCTGCTGTTCAAAGGCACAAGCAAAAGCACATCTGTTTTGCCACCATCAGCTGGCAACCTGGGTCACTCAGTGCTCTCAACAGCACAGCTATTTTAGGACTAGGTGGGGGTAGATTGATATGAATGTAGCGTACAGGTTGACTCCTCGTAAGTAAAGAGTCTCCAAGAAGATTCTGGAGGCAAAGGCATGCTCATTTTAAGACTGTCATATCTTGGTGAAGAACAAGCTGCTGTCACAGGAAGAAGACCAGTCCAGGAATGGGGAGGAGGCTTGTTTTTGGTCATTTGGCAGTACTATTTATGGGACTTTTGTCAGAAAGGTTGGCTGCCATTGATTTAGAATCATGTTTCACAAAAAGGAGGGTACCGAATTCCCTTTATATGTAGCAATGATGATTAGTTGAAGCTTATATTTGCTGTAGGAGGCCTCAGGATTCCACCAACACAAGCAAAGGCAAGATTCCTGCATCCTCCTTATGATGTCTTGAGAGAGATGCTTGTACAGCAGAGTGGCCAGGAGTGTGAGCCAGAAAATTCCCAATTCTAGTTTCATCTCAGAGAAGTGGATTTAGGCAAGCCTCCATTGTCAGCCTCCGTTGCCATTGCAAAATGTGGATAATAATAATACTGGTCTGCCTTACAGGAGTGCTGTAAGTGCTTTGAAAACTTGAAACATTCAGCGGTATGCATGGCAATTTAACCCATTCCCTGGGTGTTTTGCATTCATTCAAATATGTGTATCTCCAGGGTCTTTGATGATTTAAGGGGATTCATTGAAGAGTGCAGCAGTCCTCATTGGTCAGTATGTAATAAGTACTGGGCTCTGGTTCCAGTATGCTTTTGACTCAGTTTATAGTTGTGATGATATGACTTTACATACCATGGGTCTCTTGATGGGTTTCAGGTACGGTTTCTGGAGCAACAGAATAAGGTTCTAGAGACCAAATGGGACCTACTACAGCAACACAGCAGCACAGGTACTAAGATCAACATTGAGCCAATGTTTGAGGCTTACATCACTAATCTCAGGAGACAGCTGGATACTCTGACTGGTGATCGTGGGAGGCTGGATGGAGAACTCAGAAATGTGCAGGATCAGGTTGAAGACTTTAGAAAGAGGTGAGTGAGCCATGAGGGCCTACTTGGGTAAGAAGACTCAGCATACTAACTGATGCAGCAGAATAGTACAGGAAAGGGACCCCTGACCATTAGGTCCAGTCGTGACCGACTCTGGGGTTGCGGCGCTCATCTCGCTTGATTGGCTGAGGGAGCCGGCGTACAGCTTCCAGGTCATGTGGCCAGCATGACTAAGCCGCTTCTGGCGAACCAGAGCAGCACACGGAAACGCCGTTTACCTTCCCGCTAGAGCGGTTCCTATTTATCTACTTGCACTTTGACGTGCTTTCGAATTGCTAGGTTGGCAGGATCAGGGACCGAGCAACGGGAGCTCATCCCGTCGCAGGGATTTGAACCACCGACCTTCTGATCAGCAAGCCCTAGGCTCTGTGGTTTAACCCACCTTGAAAAGGTGGCATGGACAGTACCATTTCAGACTGCAGGAGTGTGTGTGTGTGTGTGATCCCATTTTTAATGCCCCCCTTAATATAAACCAAAACAAATCTTCCTGGAAGTAGAAAATGAGCATGTAATTATGAAAAGTAGCATAGACTGGCTCTCTATATCATCATCATCATCATCAAACCTTTTATTGGCATCACATCCAAACATCCAAAACAGATCAACACAGAATTACCACTTCCCCAGTGGCACAAAACATTTGCTAAAAGAAAGGAGGCAGAGCAGTCTATCGTCACATCTCTAGGTCTCCAGGGAGATCAGACGTCTGCAGTGTATTTCGACGACAAAAAATCAAATAGATATATTTATCCACTAACTTGATGAGCTCCTGATCAGGCGCTCTATACGCAGTGTTTATTTTCTGCTTGCAAGGAGGCTGTTGTTTTTAAATGTAGGGATTGGGAGCATTTTTTTTTTTTTAAAGAATTCTGTTCCTGCTGTCTGAAATGGGGAGAGTGCCTCATGAGAAGCCCATAGGCTTCTGGTTGGCCACTGTGAGAGAAAGATGTTGGACTAGATCAGCGATTGGTCTGATCCAACAGGCTCCTCTCAAGTGGCAAATTCCATCCTACTGCCATCTCAGGTCTCTGATGAGCTCAGTGGTCTGTCATGTGTCAATCCAGCACTAGGAATGAGCTGAAGATGCAATCTAGATGTTTTCTGGCCTCATAGCAATGCTATCTTCTTTTCTTGGCATGGATTCCACCTTGTGGTTTAGGCTGGAGAAGTTTTCATTGCATATTAAAGAAATGAGGGCATTTAAAGCAAGTATTTACAGGATCATAAAATGCAGCTTGGCTCACAAAAAGAGCCATAAAAACGTGCAGCAGCAAATTCTGTCATATATATTCATGACTCTTTGGCCTGTTGAAAAGTGTGTTGGTAGAAAAACACTGTAGAAACTTAGGGGCACAACTGCTTTAAAGGCCAGTGGGACTAAGGCACTTGAGACAGACTTTTAGGACCCCCCTCTGACTTGGCTGATTTGAAGAATATTTTTGTATGCACTCCCTCACATATATGCAGCACACACAGATGGCCATGCATGCTGCTTGCATGCCTACAGCAAAACCCAACAAGTGTAATCTAGGCCCCATATGCACTATACCTTTAAAGCACCATTATCCCACTTTAAACAGTCATAACCAGGTACCCAAAACTCGGCCCTCCAGATGTTTTGGGACTACAACTCCCATCACCCCTAGCTAACAGGACCAGTGGTCAGGGATGTTGGGAATTGTAGTCCCAAACATCTGGAGGGGTGAGTTTGGGGATGCCTGGTTATAACTTCACCCCCTAGAATCCTGGGAATTGTAGTTTGTTAAAGAACTGTAGTTTGCAGAGAGTTGTTAGCAGATGTTTTACTTCCCTTACGGGGTGCAATTCCCAGGAAGAGGGATGGACTTTGAATTGTATCCCTTTGAGGGGAATAGGGGTGTCTCCTAATAACTCTCAGTGAAATTTACTTCTGTGTAATGCATTTAACACTAGTATGTAAGGGTGCAACTAACCTACTCATCTGGACCAGAATCGCATCAAAGGAGGGAACCATTTTCTTTCTATTCTTCCTCTCTCTCAGTTCTCCTTGTTCTCAGAAGAATCCAAATCTGTTTCTTCTCTTAATAGATATGAAGATGAAATCAACAAGCGCACTGCGGCTGAAAATGAGTTTGTTGGCATCAAGAAGGTGACTTTTTTTTTAAAGCAGCAATAAGTAGGAGTCTATTTTTGAAGGGAAATAGCATTTTGCCTCAGTTCTAAGAGGAGTCCAGATTAAATGAGTTTCATATTCCAGCTCAGCTGGCTGTTTCCCGAATAGTTGCCTACTGGCTTTATTATTATCAATAATCAATGAAAGGAAGATGTAGTCAACTGATTGAGGCTGCAATTCTATACTCACTTACCTCAAAGCAATCATTATTGACCTCCATGGGTCTTACTTCTGAGTAGATATGTAGGACACTTGGCTCTGAGTCAGGGGGCCCTTGGTTCAAACCTTTGCAATGTAAGGCTAATAGTACTGACCTTCTTTACAGATTTATTGTGACAAATAGTGAAATAACATATGTGAAGCTCTGCATATGCGTTAGCATGGCTAATAGGAGCCTCCATAATACAGAAGAAGCACATAAGTGGATCACCACTTCTAGGGGACAAACAGCATTGCCTTGCGTGTCGAGGTCCCCAGGGCCACCCCAATAACTCACACATCACACCAAATTTTTTGTTTAAGGTTTTTGGCATAATTTTGGCCACAATTTTATTAAATTACAAACATGTGAGTGGTTGCTTAGGCATTGGTTGTGACTATCTGCCCCCACCGTGGAGGACAGACTGACATTCCGCACGCCTGCGAAAGTCAGAAAAAGGGAATGCATTTGGGGGTAGCGACGGAGCAGGGAACCTGCCCTCAGCCCTCCCCAAATGCACCCAGGAGCTCTTGCAGTGGCCCAAGCCCCCTTGACAGGGTGGACAAGCAATAGTTAGCCCCCGATTCCTTTAACGGAATCCCTTGCAGCAGCAGCATTAGAGGGGCAGGCACAGCCAATCCATGTCCCTCAACCAACCAAACCATAAACCAATGCCTAACCGCAACCTTACAAGTTGTGACGATTTACTATGCAGTAGGCAAAAACCAAATGGCCCCAGCCAATCAGCCAGATGGACAAAATTCCTACCAGGCCCCTGCCCCAAGAGCAGACGACCCCATGACAGGCATAGCAAGGTCAAAGTGAACAACCCTAATTCTAGGGAGGGGGGGGGGACGAGCAATCCGATGCACGGGTGAAAAGTCCTAGCCTCGTGCAAGGAATTTTAGCATTTCTGGCTGTCAATCAACAAATGGCAACATTAACTTCCTCCCAACAACAAGGGAAGCCCAATCGCATCAGTGGCCAACGATCAATTAGCCCGCCCCACAACTTTGGAGTGTCCTAGCGGCCCCCACCGCAACACGTGCTCTCCATGAAAGAGAACACGCTTTCTTTGTGTCCTGCTCATAAGCTTCCAGACGCATATTGGAAAATTATGCAGAACTTCATGGAAAACACATGCTTTGGTTGAAGGAGGTCCCTTAAAGTATCTTTAAGGTTTTCTAATGTCCCCGGGAAAGTCCTCTACCAAGTCTGCTGCCAGTCAGAGTTACTGGGCTGATCACCAACAGCTGTCTATGACTTCTAGGTTGGCTCTAGTCATGTTTAATGTAACATGAATTCACTGCATTTATTTCAGGATGTGGATGGTTCCTTCATGCACAAAATAGAGCTGCAAGCCAAAGGTGATAAACTGAGAGATGAAATAGACTTCTTGAGAGCCCTCTATGAAGCGGTAAGTGCTTAACTTTCTTGATTCAAAGAAATCAGAGTAATATGGACTCTGATAGGCTGTGTCCTCACTGCTGGAAGCCAAGTTACTTTTTGCAGAGATAAGTGGGCTAACTCATGTGAGAAAGAGCACACGCAAAAGATGTTTCAGCAGAATAAGTTTAAAATGGGACATGTGACTGGCTCCTTGGCAGATTCTGGAGGACAACATTTCATAGGTCTGCTGGGGAGTTAAATGCGAGCCTTGTTCAGTCATTTTTGAATTTTGCACAGACCTAGGAATGAATCATGGGAGTTGTGAGTGAACTGCCCTCAATATTGCATTGACGGTGCTCTAAAATATTTGTTTTAGAGTTGGTTATCTCTCCATCAGTTCAAAGTGGTGTTAGGAATCAGAAATGGGATACTGAAGGACAGCAAAGGAGGCAAAATGAAAACGAAACCAGTTGCTCCTATCAGGCAACGCCTTACAAGGGGACAAAATCTGACATGCATTAGACATAACCTGGGTTTTTTTTTGGGGGGGGGGTTATTGGGTTGTTGTTTTTATTTTGATTATATATTTTTATTTTGCTCTGTGAGACCTCTGGGTATAGGGCGGTATATAAATAAAAATAAAATAAAATAACCCAGTTATTTTATGTGATGGAGAAAGCCCTATACATTCAAAGGAAAGGATCTGATAGGGAAACATGAATGCACAGGAGTGCCCTTTGCATGTCACAGCATAAACTCTGCTGTGGATCAGATGGTTCTTTATAGAACTGGATGGGGAACCTGTGTTTCTCCAGATGCTGCTGGATTACAACTCCCATCATCCCTGCCCATTGGCTGGGGCTGATGGGAGCTGGAGTCCATCCACTTCTGGAGGTGCCACAGATTCCTCATCTCTGTTTTAGAGCTTTACTTTAAATGAAGGACAAAAAAGTTATTTAGAATCTAGCCACAGAGTGAAGAATGTATGAGAGGGAAATTCTATGCAAGTTTATTTCTAAGTAAGTAAGTAAGTAAGTGGTACTTACTCCCAGGTAGGTAGGTAGGTGTGCATAGAATTTCACTGTGAGTCACATTTTATAATATGGCTGCCACACCCAGTATGCCTGAAACTAGTGGCTGTTCCACATGCTAGAGTGGTAAGAAATTAAGAATGCCATATATCCAGAATTTCCCAGACATAGCCAGGATTTGGCCGCCAAAAAAAGTGTCTGTGCCAAAATCGCTGTAATGTCCAGGAAAATCCATAGGTGTGGCAACCCATGTCAGAAGTGTAGAATTTGGCAAATTTCTTTCAAAATAGCTCAAAAACTTTGGTGTCCGGATTTCCCCTTTTTGAAATATGGCAACCCTAAAGAAATCATTTCAGAATTATTATGTTTTTGGCGAGGGATGTTCCTCCTGCTATTTGAGAGCAGCTAAACTCCTCGATTCCATTTCAGATTTGAGGCTTGCCATACTGGGCTCACAAACAAACATATGGCAGGTTTTGCCATGAATGCGCAAAGGCCTCCTGCAGTTGGCACTGGTCAGTCATGTCACTGACCCATGCTGGTGTGAGACTCATGACCAGGCATAGCAGGAACAGTGAGTCTGAAATGGCAGAGGTCTTTGCAGAATGTGCCACATGATGCTAAACTCTGCTAAGTCTCTTGTATAATTCTGTTGTGTAATTCTACAATATCTCTAGTAGCAAGCCATATGGCCTGGGCCAACATGTGGGTGGTCCTCCAACCCCGCCTGTGTGGTTTATCTCCACACCACTGCCATCCATTGGCAGAAATGTTTGACAGCAGGATGGGCGATGAATCACATAGTGGAGGCCTGGTCTGTGTTTTGAGCTGGTTGCTGTTGTCGTTTAGTCGTTTAGTCGTGTCCGACTCTTCGTGACCCCATGGACCAGAGCACGCCAGGCACTCCTGTCTTCCACTGCCTCCTGCAGTTTGGTCAAACTTTGAGCTGGTACACACATTATAAAGGTTTCTATGTGGAACAACTGCCATGCAGAGGCAGAGAAAGATGGCCTCCCTGTGGTGGTCCCGTCATGGAAAGGTTTTCTCATTTAGTCACTTCTTAATAATTAAGTTTTTCACCCAGCTGTAATCCTAAAATCCCTGGTTAGGTTGTTGTTGTTGTTTAGTCCTTTAGTCATATCTGACTCTTCGTGACCCCATGGACCAGAGCAGCCAGGCACTCCTGTCTTCCACTGCCTCCCGCAGTTTGGTCAAACTCATGCTGGTGGCTTCGACAACACTGTCCAACCATCTCGTCCTCTGTCGTCCCTTTCTCCTTGTGCCCTCCATCTTTCCCAACATCAGGGTCTTTTCCAGGGAGTCTTCTCTTCTCATGAGGTGGCCAAAGTATTGGAGCCTCAGCTTCAGGATCTGTCCTTCCAGTGAGCACTCAGGGCTGATTTCCTTCAGAATGGATAGGTTTGATCTTCTTGCAGTCCATGGGACTCTCAAGAGTCTCCTCCAGCACCATCATTCAAAAGCATCGATTCTTCGGCAATCAGCCTTCTTTATGATCCAGCTTTCACTGGGATACTAAGAACTTATTTTTTCATGCAGGAACTGGCTCAGATCCACGGACAGATCAGCGACACCAGCGTGATCCTACAGATGGACAACAACCGAGATCTAGACCTCAACAGCATCATTGCTGAGGTGAAAGCACAGTATGAAGACATTGCTAACAGGAGCCGGGCCGAAGCAGAAGCTTGGTATCAAAGCAAGGTGAGACCTTCTGCAGACTTTATCTTTGGCGCTCAGTGACTAAGAGGCCTCTGATCCATATCTGGGCCCTATTTTTCAGTCAACAGAGAAGCCTGAGGCAAATGAAAACTAAGTTGAACTTGCAGACGAAAAATATTTTAAATCCAAAATGTTCCATTTTAATGGGAATATTTGCCAAATTGGATCTCAATTCCTACTTTTAAAATTGGAGTTGGCTCTGGAAGAGAGTAAAATCAACCACTGGTGGAAAGCCTCTGATAAGCAAAAGGCCTACTACACCCAATAGCACTGCCATTCTTACTTGATATGGGAGCATCCCAGAAGCTCATAGGACCCTAGGCATATTTCTTTATTGTATATTCATGATTATTTTTTGCTCATGGCGGCATGAGGGTGATTATATCTGCAATCCCACTTTCGATGACATTTGTGTCTGGAAAAAGTTTCAGGGTGAACATACTGCTTCAATTTCAACTGTTGCATGCCCCATGGCTTCCTGTGGAAACCCTGTAACTTTTTGTGCCACAAATATTTGGGGCTCCTCTTTGTCCTGCCCCTCCAAATGCAATAACGTAGAACCATCGGAGAAGCATCACAGAAGGATGATTGACTCAGTGACATGTTGCAGAATACACCCTTCTTTAAAAAGTACGGAAGGATTCAAAGAGGCAGTGCAAGAAGAATCTTCTGGGTGGCAAGCCTATTATTCAGGTTGCCTAGCCTATTATTGTGGTTGTTGTTGTAGTATTTATTTATGTCCCATCTTTTTTCCTGGTGGAATGCAAGGCAGCTTACAGATAAAAGCACGAATTGCTAAAAACATAGAAAAATAATAAATATTAATAGATTCAAAAGTATATAGATATATTTAAAAATTCAAGCATTTGCTACCAAGGAAGCTATCAAACCACTTATAATTATAATAAAAACCGCACGGCACCAGCACTTTCATTAAAAGCAGTCCATTCTCAAAAGCCTATTGAAACCAGAAGGACAACAAGGAGGGAGCCAGTCTCGCTTCTCCAGGGAGGGAGTTCCAGAGCCTAACCAAGCTCCCCTTTCCCAAATCCTAGAACCGGTACTGCTTAAAGTAGCTCAGTTACCGAAGAATGTGTTTCTGCGTTGCAGTTTCAGGAACTTCAGAGTACAGCAGCTGGTCACGGTGATGACCTGAAGAGTACCAAGAACGAGATTGCAGAGCTGAATCGAATCATCCACAGACTGAAATCAGAAATTGATAACGTTAAGAAACAGGTGGGGACCATTTTAATATAGCAACGACTGAATCTATGGCATGTGTATATTTCATCCCCCTCCTTCTTTTTTTCCTTCTTTTTATTATTTATTCAATTTGTATTTTCTTGCAAGTTCAGGCTGGGTGGAGCCTTTGCTCAATGGCAGAACACATGGACAAGGTTGCACAAGGTTGCAGGTTCCGTCTCTGCTTGGTGATGCACATGGTGGGGGAATATGGGCTAGCATTTTGATGTCAGCGACATGGGGTGGGTGCTGCAAAAAACCTGCGTGCATGAGTAGTGCTGGTCCCACAAGAAACACCCACCTGGAAGCAGCTACAGACAGCAGTTCCTGACAGTTGCTCACCACCAAACATTCTTCCATCCCAGATCTCTCTCACACTATAAACTTACTAAAACAGGAGAAGAGAAGAAGAAGAGTTTGGATTTGATATCCTACCTTTCACTCCCTTTAAGGAGTCTCAAAGCAGCTAACATTCTCCTTTCCCTCCCTCCCCCACAACAAACACTCTGTGAGGTGAGTGAGGCTGAGAGGCTTCAGAGAAGTTTGACTGGCCCAAGGTCACCCAGCAGCTGCATGTGGAGGAGCAGGGAATCGAACCCGGTTCCCCAGATTACGTGACTACCGCTCTTAACCACTACACCACACTGGAGCTAGAACCCTTCTCAAAAGTGTCATCAGGCCTAATATTTGTGGCTGCTGTTTGGTGCTCAGCACTAAATTGGGGATAGCTGAGAAAATCTCAGTGGAGACGGTGAAATTTATTTCTGTCCTGCTGACACTTCTGTTTTTCCTCCTGAGCCCCTTGATTGAAATAGCAGCAGAAGAGGAAAAAGACAGGGACTGTTATAGATTCACCTTCATGGCTAATAGTGGCTTTGGGGCTGTAATGGGAAATAGTTCAAGGTAACAAATCCTGCAACCCTGATTCAATTTGTGCCTGCTGCAGCTACTTTTACTTTAGACTTGCATTTAATCAAAAGTTTTTATAGAGCCAGACATGGATCTCTCAGTCCACTGGGGGACATCTGTTCATGCACTGTGATACTAAAATAATGTATTGGTATTTGACACATCAAATCCATGATAACTTAAGATACTTTAAGTTAAAGCTGGGTGTATAATTCCAAACTACTCCTGAAAAGAATAAGTTTGGCCCTGTAAGTCACCTGGTTGGGAAACTGCCTAGGAATTGTATTGGGCAGCCCATATGAGTTCCTTGGAGCAGGATTGTGTAAATAAATACATATATACATACAATAGGTAAAGGTAAAGGGACCCCTGACCATTAGGTCCAGTCAGGGCCGACTCTGGGGTTGCACTGCTCATCTCGCTTTATTGGCTAAGGGAGCTGGCGTACAGCTTCCGGGTCATGTGGCCAGCAGGACTAAGCCACTTCTGGCAAACCAGAGCAGTGCACGGAAACGCCGTTTACCTTCCCGCTGGAGTGGTACCTATTTATCTACTTGCACTTTGACGTGCTTTCGAACTGCTAGGTTGGCAGGAGCAGGGACCGAGCAATGGGAGCTCACTCCGTCACGGGGATTCGAACCGCCAACCTTCTGATCGGCAAGTCCTAGGCTCTGTGGCTTATACCTCAGCGCCACCTGTGTCCCTGTACATACCATAGATAGCCTTAATTATAGTGAGAGACAGAAAATAATCAAAATTCACAGAGGATTCTATGAGCTACACTTGAAATTGATTGCCTTTCAGTTTGATGTTTATCTGGCCAGCAATCCAGACTATCATCTGGAATATTTAGACTGACCTCTTGAGATACTTACCATGCCTGCAGCTGATCCTTTCCATTCTGACACCGAAATGGGAACCAAGGTATGACTGTGTGTTCACGAGGAAAACTGCTATCATTTCATGAAAACAGGGTTAGGTGTCTCTGCGCTTCTTCTGTAGCAGATGTATGGAAAGAGCTGATTTGTGGCCAAGTGGGCTCTTGAACTATCTACACGTAACACTGACAAGGCAATATTACATATTATGCTGTATGTAAAATAAACACTTTAGGAAGTAGGAAGCTACTGACTATTTGACTTTCCTGATACCTGCTGCAGATTGCTCAGCTCCAGACAGCTATTGCTGATGCTGAACAGCGAGGGGAAATGGCCCTGAAAGATGCCAGAATGAAACTCACTGATCTGCAGCATGCCCTACAAAGTGCCAAGGATGAGCTGGCGCGCCTACTGCGGGATTACCAGGAGCTCATGAATGTCAAATTATCCCTGGATATTGAGATTGCTACATATAGAACTCTGCTGGAAGGAGAGGAATGCAGGTGGGTGCCATCTTGTGATGGTTTTATTTCATACCAGGTGCTGTAGCGTGTATGCGTTTGACACAACATGGCTAATGCCTGCATATGTGGGGTGTGAGTATCCATATTCCAATCTATACATACTTTAATAGCCTAAAACGATACATTTGGCTTTGTATAACTATCAGATACCTTCAGCAAAGATATGCCTGGTTAGTTTGTTCACGTCAGGGTGTGAAATGCTGCCCACCCAACTCCTTGCCCTTCAGTGTTGCCCTAAGTCTCGGATCTTGGCCTCCCAGTTTCTCCTGCTTGCCCATTCTTGGATCGCCTGTTACGAAGACCATACCTGGGCCTGCCTCCTTTCTCTTTGGCTCCTCCTCCCATTGAGCTGATGTTTCCTCTGTCCCACTTCCCTCGGATCTTTGCTTCCTCCAACCATTATTCACAAGTCCAACTCACTTAGCATGCTCTCTCCCTTCAGCAATGCTGCCCCAGGATTCCCTGCTCCTTAGATACCTGTTCTCCCTCACTTTGGCTTCCTGCCCCTACCTGCCCTCTCTCACCTTCCACTCCCCTTCCTACCAGCAATATATACAGTGGTACCTCTGGTTAAGAACTTAATTCGTTCCGGAGGTCCGTTCTTAACCTGAAACTGTTCTTAACTTGAGGTACCACTTTAGCTAATGGGGCCTCCTGCTGCCGGAGCACGATTTCTTTTCTCATCCTGAAGCAAAGTTCTTAACCCGAGGTACTACTTCTGGGTTAGTGGAGTCTGTAACCTGAAGCGTTTGTAACCTGAAGCGTTTGTAACCCGAGGTATCACTGTCCGGCAGCGGGAGGCCCCATTAGCTAAAGTTGGTACCTCAGGTTAAGAACAGTTTCAGGTTAAGGAATGGACCTCCAGAATGAATTAAGTTCTTAACTGGAGGTACCACTGTACTCCCTCTTGTCCAGTGGAACCAGATACACAGACACACACACACACACCCTTCCACACACACAAAGTTAATTTCTGTATCTTTTATGGTTGTGTAGGAGAGGTTATGTTAGTACAAGAGGCCTTTCTCTCTCATTCAAAAGTTTTCTCTTCTGTACAACTATCAAAGGTTGTACAGGACTCTGTACGAAACAAATGCAAGAACTCTGTATTTGAATCTGGTCACCCTACTCCTGTACCTAAAACCTACGTGAGATATTTTGTGGCCTAATGGATAGCACACATTTCTGTGTGGGATGTGAAATATCTCAGCCTAGACTGATCCTTTCCCCCACATTCCACAATACCATGCAGAATACTCATGGACATGCTATGCCATCATGGTAGCTCAGAAAATACAGCGGTACCTCGGGTTAAGTACGTAATTCGTTCCGGAGGTCTGTACTTAATCTGAAACTGTTCTTAACCTGAAGCACCACTTTAGCTAATGGGGCCTCCCGTGCCGCTGCGCCGCCAGAGCACGATTTCTGTTCTCAACCTGAAGCAAAGTTCTTAACCTGAAGCACTATTTCTGGGTTAGCGGAGTCTGTAACCTGAAGCGTATGTAACCTGAAGCGTATGTAAACCGCGGTACCACTGTAGTTAGAAGGGGGTTTCAAATGATAGGCACCAGCCAGTTTATAAACATAGAACATGGCATGATTCGCCCAGTTTGGGATTTTGCAAGAGAATCATTCAGGTGGTGGCACCCATTATTCCTGCTTTTTATTACATTTATTCATGTGGGCATTGAAACACAGATTCATTTGCATGGCATTTATCCAATCATGTAAAATGTCTCATATTTAATGGATCTCTTAGCCAATATCTATGTGCATACTTAGGAAGTATTGCCGGCTGTTGCACACCATAAGTAACATTGCATGCATATGTCATAGAATTTTGTGTTTCCACATGCATTTTATTTGCATTCATATTAGCTGAAGCAGCTTATAACATTGGGTGGATTTTAAAAATGCAAATGCATAATATATCCACAAATGTTTTACATGCACATAAGTAAGTCTGTGTTTGTTTATTAGTAGATGTGTATCTAATGCATTTTTTAAAAAACATAATGCTACTTAGAGACTATTCATAAAAGGAATCTCTATTCATAAAAGGGTCTCTTAGCCCCTATCTTGGGCATGAAAGGCCTACTGACAGTTATGCAATGGTGAAAAACAGGTACTCTGTGCATGCTTAGAGGAACCTGCAACTTTATTATTATTTGCTTATGTGCCTAGGGCTGACATCGGGCATTCAAAACAGATTCCAAGTACGACTCCTGTTGCTGGCTTGATAAGTCTCAATGAGTAAAAGGACCAGCCATTCATTCCTGGTCAAAATGTTCCCACATATAAGCACCCTGGCCACTTGAGGGAGCTCTTTGGTGATTGCTCCATGGCTGAAGTTGCTTGGGTTATTAATTGGCCCCTGGGGGCAGGTTTTGCAACTGGGGAAGAGAGAGGGAGTGTGCATGGCAATGTCAGGGGTGATTACATGGACTTACACCATAGTCCCAGCCAGTGGCAAAATGTTTCCCATTGAGATCTGAGCTCAACCGCACAATGACAGCAACCATGTAATGTAGACTATCTCAGAGGCAGAGCACTGGTTCCACTAGTTCGACTGGTGTGTCCTCCACCCCAGGATTGTGAGAAATGGTTAAGCCTGAAGCTGGCAAACAACCCCAGAAACCACTGTCAGTCTTTCACTCTGAGGCTGTGATTGCAGAATCCCCAGAGGCAGGGATAATGAAAGGGCTTAGGACCTCAGCAACTGGGGAAACAAAATGGTGTGAACTGCCCCTCTGCTTACCAAATCAGAGTCCCCATTTCTTCACAAGCCACTCCCCTTCATATGCCTCCAGGGGGCGGGTCCAAGGCCTTTTGTTTCCTGAGATGATAGACAAGACACTGACTCCCTTCCCTAATTTGATGTACAGAAACCAATTGGACCGGCAGTTGAATTGTATTTCAATGCTGGCTAGCCTCTACTACACCTGACAGCTTAGCTTATTAGGAGTAGAGCAATCTATCTCCCTATCTCCCAGTATTTGCTGGGAGAGCGGGTTGAATTTTTCAAATTCCAGTGATGAGGGGTGCTAAAAAGTTGTGACATGACTTGGAAATTCAAAAAACATTCAGGTTAAATTAATATAATTTAGTTTTACTTGGTAAAATTAAAAGTACGTAAAATTGCATAGGAAAAATCAAAAATGGTTGTCAGATACTTGCATTATATAATATTATAGAATACATAATACACAATACGTAATATTAATTATATTATATTCTTGCTATTTATTCTTATTATTTCTATTCCCTGACATTTTCAGAAGGTAAAATTAAAATTCTTTGGTTTTCTGAAAGCTTTTTCATCAAGTGTAGACTTACCAAGCTAAATGTTGTCCAAACACAAAAATAATAGCGGATTTGAATTCTTCACACCAAAAAACATACAGTGGAACCTCGGGTTACATACCATGAATGCTTTGGGTAACGAGCTACGCTAACCCGGAAGTAGATACCCCTAGTTGCGAAGTTTGCCCCAGGATGCGAGCAGAAGTTGCATGCCAGTGGCGCGGCAGCAGCGCGAGGCGCCATTAGCGAAAGCACACCTCATGTTAAGAACAGTTTCGGCTTAAGAACGGACCTCTGGAACGAATTAAGTTCGTAACCAGAGGTACCACTGTATTTTAAAGACTGCTCACTGAAAAACATTGCAAAATTAAGTTTCACCCCCTAAAATGACCCACCCTATTGTGGTTGCATCATCCTGGCCAATGGTTGGGTCAGCCCTGTGAGGCCTCCCACAAGCTCAAACCAAACCTGTGTCCCTTTCTCCCATTTAGTCAACATGTCAGAACAGCCACCTGGTTGAGGAAAAGGGCCATCTCAGGGTCACTTCCTAGAGGCCCCCCGCTTTCAAGTATTGGAGGATGGGATAGTTTGTCAGAAGGTCAGGCACATGAATTCCTTTTAAAGGGGGAAATTTCTCAAGGAACTATGTGCAGTTTCACCTGAGAACAGTATCTCCTGTTTCTGTAATGGCTCTAAAATATATTCTGAGTGGAAAGGTCTCTCTCTCCACGCACAGTATGTATGGTGAGGTGCTGGGCATTACTGCAAATTTGCAAATCATAAACTTATGGCCAGTACCATCTGGAAGGCTGTGAGTTGCCCATCTCTGCCTTAGGACTGCTGGGCCGGTGCAACATGGAAACCTGCTATATGTAATATTACACCAACAACCCAAGTTAGGGTGGGAGATATTGCCTGCCATGACACCAGTGATGGGCAAGGGCAGGAAATGCTGCCTGACTAATCCTGGTAGTGTAAACGAACCATTGAGCCTCCCCAGGCTATAGAATGGGGCCTTCCAGATGTTGCTGGACTACAGCTCCCATCATGCCTGATGCTCACTGGGAATGATGGGAGTTGGAGTCAATGATATATGGAGGTCAAGAAGTTCCCCATCCTTGGTCTAAGGTATGCAGATGCATGACTGGGATCTAGAGGAGGGCTCTTTAGTAGGTTTTCTTGCAGGGAGAGACATGCAGCTTCTCTTGTCCTTGGATGGCAAGCTTCATTTACTAGGAAATCTCCTTTTGTATGCAAGATACCAGGGGCCCTAACTTCCTCCATGTCTGATCTCCCCACTGAGTGACTAAAGTGCCAGGCAGAGTTTCTTGCTCTGTGTCTGGAAACTGTCCTTATGACTTGTTGTTGTTGTTGTTGTTGTTGTTTAGTTGTTTAGTCGTGTCCGACTCTTCGTGACCCCATGGACCAGAGCACGCCAGGCACTTCTGTCTTCCACTGCCTCCCGCAGTTTGGTCAAACTCATGCTGGTAGCTTCGAGAACACTATCCAACCATCTCGTTCTCTGTTGTCCTCTTCTCCTTGTGCCCTCCATCTTTCCCAACATCAGGGTCTTTTCCAGGGAGTCTTCTCTTCTTATGAGGTGGCCAAAGTATTGGAGCCTCAGCTTCACAATCTGTCCTTCCAGTGGGCACTCAGGGCTGATTTCCTTAAGAGTGGATAGCTTTGATCTTCTTGCAGTCCATGGGACTCTCAAGCACCATAATTCAAAAGCATCAATTCTTCAGCGTTCAGCCTTCTTTATGGTTCAGCTCTCACTTCCATACATCACTACTGGGAAAACCATAGCTTTTATTATACGGACCTTATGACTTAGCACACATATTTATTTTGCCTGGGCACTGTTTCATAGGATTGTACTGTGACGCACCTTAATCATTTTGCTCAAAAGCATTTCATCCTTGAATGATTGGCTGACTTGCCTTCAATGTTTTTCTCTCGCTAGGATGTCTGGAGAACTCACCACCCCTGTAAGCATGTGTAAGTATTTTAGTTATACTACTTTTCACTATGAATGTCCATGATACTGCACTCTCTCCCATAGGGTTTACCTCTGGGCTGAAGATCCTGGGTTGAAATTTCCCCAATCTAGAATTGTGCAGGACTTCTGAAGGCTCTTTTGAGAACTTCATAGAGTTGGGAAGAACGAAGGGACTGGGAAGGGCCATAGCTTAGATGGGGTTCATCTGCTTTGTGTGCGGAAGGTCTCAGATTTCACCCTTGGCATCTCCACATAGCAGATTAAGCTGAATTAAACTGAAATCCCACAGAGCTGCTGCCAGTCAATGTACTGAACTAGATGTAACAATGGTCTGACTTACTATAAGGCAGCTTCCTATGTTGCTATGAATCTCACATCCATATCATTTAAAGCACGTGGCTTCTCCTAAAGAACCCTGGGAACTGCAGTTTTGTTGAGGTGCTGGGAACTTTTAGTTCTATGAGGGGTGAGCTACAGTTCCCAGGATTCTTTGGGGGAAGCTATGTGTGTTAAATATGTTTTAAATGTATAGTGTGGTTTCTAACAGACGCCTTGTCACGTATCCCATCAAGAACCTCCAGGGAACAAAATTTCATAGCTTCCAAGTGGCCAACTTTGACTGAAGACACAAAATAGTTTCCTTCCAGAAACCGAAGACAGTCTGAAGGAGGGGTCCCTGCCTGTGGTGTCTGCACTCATCCCCTCTGTTGACTGTAGTAAAGAGATTTTGTAGGTTTTTGTATTGTTTTAAAAATACTAAAATGTGTGGTTATATGTACACCACTGGCAGTGATGCTTCTTATATACCATACCTTGCCAAAGCCCCTTTCAGACTTTATACTCATATATATTTCTCTATAGGATCACTTTGGATGGAAACTTACTTAAAAAGTTTATTGGTACTATTGCGTCACCTCACATCTCAAACCAAAAGTTTGATGGTGATCTGTAGATGAAAATATATATACAGGAGAAGCCAGTGGTGGATGTTGTAATTATGAGTTAGCAAATACCCACAGGTTGACCAAAACACATTAAGGTTACAACAGAGAGATCACATTTCTAGATACAATAAATGATGCCACTCTAATCTCACTAGAAAGGAGGCAAGCCTTGAAATAATCCTGAGCACTGCCCTGGATCTGGTGAAAGATGTAGGTGTTCTCATACCAGCTGGTGCAAATAAGTCCAAGGGGATGCCTGGTGGTTAACAAGCAGAATCAAGGAATAAAAGCAGAATATAAGGCAAGAAGGATTCTTTTGGGAAAATGTAAGCCTTGCCCAAATGAGGAATATAAAAAAGGGCGCAAATTTTGGCGGGAACAAAAATGCAAGTTGACAAGAAGGCAGGTGAAAAAATAATAATAATTTGAGGAGGGTATGTAAAAAATAATAATTAAAACTTAAGATAAGTGATGTATCAGAGGCAGGGAAATAAATCAGAGGCAGGAAACGAGTTGGTTTGGCCTCTCAATGGGGTGCTGAATTGGACAGATCTTTGGTCTGATTCAGCAGTGCTCAGTCCTGAAACATATTTATATATTATATTTGTTTTATTGCATTTATACCCCATCTTTCCTCCAAAAAGCTCAAGGTGGCTTACTTCCTTCTCCCTTGCCCCATTTTATTCTCATAGCCACCCTGTGGGTTAGGCTAGGCGGCGATGGGCCCAAGGTTACCCAGCGAGCTTTGCAGTGTTTTGAATGTCGTGGCATTCGCTTGGAGAATTTCTCTGGAGCATCTTTCAGTAAAATGCCTTTTTTTCTCCCCAGCGGTGATCAGCAGCTCTTCTACCATGGGCGGAAGCAGTTACGGCCTTGGCAGTGGCGGTGGTGGCCGAGTGAGCAGCGGAGGATTTTCCCTGGGTGGTGGTGGAGGAGGAGGAGGTGGCAGCGGCGGCGGTGGCAGCCTTCATCTCGGAATGGGTGGTGGCAGTGGCGGCGGTTATGGCATGAGCAGTGCGGTCACTGCAGGAGGGAGCAGTTACAGCTCTGGCTTTGGTGGGGGGCTGAGTTCAGGAGGGGGAGGGGGCTCCTCGAGTGTGAGATACAGCTCAACAACTTCGTCATCAAGCAAGAAAGTAGTCAGATAAAAAGGAAAACAACCACCCTCACACAAGTGCAGCCACTTCTAGAAAATGTTCATATCTGTTCTAACTGCTCGCAGCAACACCCAGCCTCCAAGCTAGTTGTCCTTGACTCAATGATGGGAGAAATGGTCCCCCAAATGATCACACACAGGAATGCAGTGGATATTCATGAAGAATGCCTTTCCATGGTGCCCCCTAGCCTAAAGTGGATAGATTCTGTTGTTTAAGGCTAATTTCCCAATTAACATCATCATTGTGGCTGCACAAACATCTAGACCTCATTGAAATAAATGAGAGCAAACTTGAGCAGAGAGCAGCACATCTCCCACTTTGTTTATCTTTTTCATTCAGTCCCTGTTTCCCCGCTTCTCTCTGACACGGTTAACACTGGCTGCAGTGCAAGAATTCAGAACCACTTGCAGAGTGAATGAATTGAGGCACCTACATTAAATTGCATCAGCTGCTGTCTCTGTTCCTGTTGTTTGGGAAGGAGCAGAGATGGAACTGACACGACATTTTGAAATCTTTCAAAAAGTCTGACAAAACCAGCAGGAAATTTACTTCAAATTTTGGGTATTTCCCTCCCCCCCCCCCCATTGAAGGCAAATAATATAACACTTGGATCCCATTGTAATATTGCAATCATGTTGGGGCATGCTCCAACTGCATAGAAAAGCACTTTAATTCCCTGCTGATTTCAGTGAGAGAATTAAGGATGGGATTCAACTTCACCCACTGAAATGAAAGGGGCTGATAAAATGCTTAATATTTGGCTGGAATGTACTCCTTAAAAAAAAAAAAAACCACCAACACCCTAGAAAGCTTGAGTATTTCAAGGGATGACATTTATTTTAGATCATAGCTTCACTTCAAAAGACACATTTAAAATAAATCCCTACTTCTAATGACTTTGTTCTAAACTTTAGACAGCAACTGAATGTACAGTTACACACAGGGTTTTAGAATGTGTAACACTCTGTGAATTGCAACCTTAAGGTCTGTGTTTTTTGCTATGAAATTCCATTGCTCCATTTGCAAATTTGTGGACTGATCTCTTGGAGCATTGAGAAGTGTGGCATACAATGTATATCATCCTCCAGCCAAGGTGACACTGGGAATATCAAATACCATTTTATATATTAAAATAATTTTGCCATAAAAGGCATCTGATATCCCATTCAGTGCAATCTGATGCACATCTACTCAGAACTAAGCCGCATTATGTTCAGTAGGACTTACTCACAGGTAAATGGCTGTACTCTTATGAATCCTATACCCACTTGCCTGAGTGTAAGTCCCCTTGAACTCAGCGGTCTTTACTACAGAGTAGACATATTTTGGATTGCACTGTTCATTTATTTTGAATGATTACAAACCACCTCTGACACCATGTGCCACAGGCACAGTCAAAACAGGGAATTGTTTAATTAACAAAAGGAGTAAGTGCACCAATCAATCAGCTTTGGTTCTTTTTTAATTTTCATGAGTACCCAGGACAATGATAGAGTTTGGCTTCATCAACATCACAATATTCATTCCAGTGTGGTGGTCTTTAGGTCACATACCACTTGCAGCCCCTAAGTGGAGCACATATTTGCCTTGGTTGGGTTGTTTTGCAAAGTGATGAATTTTACAAGTTTGAATAGAATTGACACACTGTTGAAGATTTTAAGGAATCCATAACTTAGCAAGCACATTCACCTTGATTGGTTTCTGTCTGCTAGTGCTTATTGTAAATAAAATTGCAGAGGCCCATCCTTTCCTCACTGTTCATTTTTCTGCATGATCTTTATTGCCAATAAACTGCATTGTAATATTTCTTTCCTGCAAGTGTTTTTCTTAAAAAATAAAAATTTAAAGTATAATGGAAGGATACTATGTAGCCCTGCAGAATTGCCTGGATCACATACAATCTGGGCAAGGAAAAGTCTAGTATAGGGAGCCTGTTGGGTCTCTGGTGAGACCAGAACATACTACCACATGGAAATACAGGACTGAACTGAGCTCCTGTAAACAAGGGTGGAAGGAAATGTGGTTTTGTGTGTGGATGTGTGTCTGTGGATGTGCTTTTAATGCATGATGCACACACAGTCAGAGTTTCAGAATTCAGTTAAGTCATCCCAGCTGAAGACGGCTAAAACTCAGAGTCAAATCACCTACTGAAGTTTATTAGATCAGTTGCAGCACCCCTAGTGCCATGGGCCACATGACAAAAGAAAGCTCAACTCCAGTATAGTCTGATGAAGCATGGAAAGATTACTACTGCCCCTATAGCTATGTGCATATATTAAGAAGGAAGCTACACTGAGATTGTATTTGGTAATGCCAACTAAGAATAGGCCACAGACTTACACCTTGATGCCAATTAGGGTTGTTCCGATGTAAGACTCATTGAGCCCAAGGGGCCGCACTCCCAAAGAAGTATGGAAAAGATTGAAATACTTATTGTGGAGGACATCAAATGATGGCCAGGCTGACAATACAATTTATGTTGCTGTCATTTGCAGTGTTAGCATGTTGTTGTTGTTGTTTAGTCATTTAGTCGTGTCCCCCTGGACCAGAGCATTCTTCTTGACCCCCTGGACCAGAGCACGCCAGGCACTTCTGTCTTCCACTGCCTCCCGCAGTTTGGTCAAACTCATGCTGGTAGCTTCGAGAACACCATCCAACCATCTCGTCCTCTGTCGTCCCCTTCTCCTTCTGCCCTCCATCTTTCCCAACATCAGGGTCTTTTCCAGGGAGTCTTCTCTTCTCATGAGGTGGCCAAAGTATTGGAGCCTCAGCTTCAGGATCTGTCCTTCCAGTGAGCACTCAGGGCTGATTTCCTTAAGAATGGAGAGGTTTGATCTTCTTGCAGTCCATGGGACCATTATGGTCCAGTCCAGCACCATAATTCAAAAGCAAGTGTTAGCATACTAGATGATAGATATAGATAGATGATAGATAGATAGATAGATAGATAGATAGATAGATAGATAGATAGATGATAGATAGATAGATAGATGATAAAATATTCTTTCCACTGGATAAATTTGGTGAAATGTTCTCCCCCTCCCCAGTTTCTCTGACCACAAGTAAGATGGAGAATGGCAAAAGGTCATGTGCTCAGAGCTCTAAGTGAAATATACAGGAAATGTGAGAGTCAGTAGATAACTGTTTTCTGACCTGATCATTAGACCTGAAGGTGCAAATCAAGACAGTTTATATCAGAATCAAATAAACAGATCAAATTCCTAAATGAATCCATTTGGATTAGACGCAGCGCATAATACATTCCAGGCTACCACCATGACCTACATGCATGCCAAATTTGCTGTGTGAACCTTCTGGGAGAAAGAAGGCTGTGGCATGAAGACTTTCCCTGCAATCACCCACACCCACAAGAGGATTTGGACATCCTGCCTTTGAAGTAGAAGCCTGGTATATTAATTATAAGATTTCATGATGTCCACAGCCATATATGCATGGTACTTGTCAATGATAACCCAAGATACCAGCTCCAGCTTGCTGCTATAGTGAGAAGAAATTTCCTAAGACAGCCATGGAAATGTTCTTGTGGTCTTCTCCATTTCACACCTTTGTGTGAATCTCCAAGCTGCTGCCAGCCAGAAACTCAAGATGTAGCCCAGTCAGAGATCCACAAGGCAGGAGATCATAGTAGCCAATCACTCCAACCTAAATCTGTCCCAAATGAACAGATGTGGATCCAAAGAGGGATGGACAAATCAGTCTAATCAGATGGATATCACTGTTGTATGTGTTTACTCACAAATTTGTTCTGTTTCATTTCTGTGTAAATTGGTGAATAAGAAAAAAAAAACCAGTATAAATGTGTTTTGCTCAAAATATGCATTTCTACAAAATGTATTTGGATACTATTTTCCCCACACAGGAACTGTACAAGTCAGCAGAGATGCTGTAGTGGGTGATTCCTGAGTCTGGATAATGGGGCTATTGCCTGTTTTGGATGGGGCCACACTCCTGTTGAAGGAGCAGGTTCATAGAGGTAGGGTGTGCTACTACTGGATCCATCTCTGCTGCTAGTGCCCCAAGTGACCTCAGTGGTTAGGATTGCATTTCCCCAGCTTTGGTCCATGTGCTGGTGACCTCCAGATTGGATTGCTGCCAAATAAAGAGTGAGAATGACTTGGAAGCTGCAGCTAGTGCAAAAGTGCAGTGGCTCGACTGCTCTTTGGGGAAGAATATCACCATCATATTATGCCAGAAAGAATGGCATTGGCTGCCCATCAGCTAACTGCCTAATTCCAAGCTGCTGGTACAGGTGAACAAAGCCATATATAGCTCAGGACCAGGAAACTTAAAACAGTGTATTACATATACTCAAATGATTGCTGAGTTCTGCAGGAGAAGACATCCTGCAGATATCATCTTTCTTTGGTCCCTATTACAGGTCCCAAACTGTGTCCCAGATTCAATTCTGTTTCTGGAAACAGGTGAATGCCCGCTCTCCACCAAAGTATGGTGGGCTGACTTGAGATACTGGCTCAAGATCTCAGTATTTGGCCTGGGGAAGGGATTATTAGTACATTTAACCAACGAGAAGTTTGTCAGCCCATGGCTGAAAACAATGGCCATAAAAGCCTCCTCGATTGGACTGCCATCATCCCTCTTATATCATCTGGGTTATGACACTGCCCTTGAATCCCTGAGGCAAAGGCTTTGGGACATCTGCGATCCCAATCATATGTAATTTGTAGCCCTGTCGCAGCTGGAATCCAATACAGGTACAACTTTCAGATATCCTCATACCTTACAAATTTGTCTGTACCTACCTATCGGCGTTTATTTACCAAAGCCAGACCAAATGTATTTCTAAATGGTAAACTGAGAGGCATCCCCTATCAGAATAGACTTTGTTTATGTTCCCAGGACATCGATTGTATGAAGCATATCCTATTACAATGTGGGCAATATGAGCAAGCAAGGGATCAACTGATCAAACCCTTACTGACAAATTTGCCGGGAAAATCCGAAGCCTCCCATATTAAATATATTTTGGAAGACAGTTCAAACGATATTCCACTGGCCGTGGCAAAGTTTCTTTCAGGGGTTATAATAAATAAAATCATTATGCCCTAGATAAAACAAAATGACTGCCTTGGTTTCTTCCATCTGTCTGTCTGGTCGTTTTAACTGTACCTAATTTTGAAATTGTTTTACATTTTATGGGTCTTTGGACCACAATAAAATATTGATTGATTAATATCATCTTTATAAGGAGGTACATTCTGCATGATGCCAGAATTGGGCCTTTCATGTGGTGGCACCTATCCTTTAAAACTCCCCCTCTTTATATATTATGCAGATACAGGATATTTTTTACGGTGTATGTTGAAGAGTTGCCTCTTTCAACAAACCTTCTAAGTGCAGCGTTTTTTACAAAAGCAAAAGATCCCAATTGGTATCATCTGAAACTCTGTAATCTGCATATTAGTCTAGGAGCTGCAGGATCAGATCAGTTCCCACCAGAGTTCACAAGGATTGAATTCTTCAAGCACTTCTTGAAGGGGGCAACTTTCCATGCAAAATGAGCACTATAGCTTTGCACATTTAAGAAGTGTAATAATATTCCTTTCTCCACATGCTTAATTTTTTTTAATGATGCAAAGGTGGTAATGATTAGAGGAAGAAGGGGGAGGTTGGTACCCTCTCAGGAATCTGCTGCCTTTATTCACAGCTTCACTGTGTTTCATTGTTGGTACAGCCCTGCCTGTAGGGACTTGTGCTCCCACAATTAAAGCCCAACCCAATGCCTGGGAAGTAGGGCAGGCTTGCCATACATGGCTGCTGTAAGTTTGCATGGGCCTCTGTGGATGCTGTCTGGTCTGGAGGCTCATATATGATGGCTAGCGGGACCTGCTTAAGGTGTTACACAAAGGAGACCCAGTGCGTTCCCATCAGAATCATCATACAGTGGACCCTCCAGATATGAACTCAATTCATTCCGGGGGTCTGTTCACACCTGAAAATTACGTAAATAGAGGCGCGCTTCTGCGCACGTGCACGGCGTGTTTAAGCGCTTCTGCGCATGTGCGTGTAGCAATACACTTCTGGGTTTGTCATGGCTGTAACCCAAAGATTCTGTATCCAGAGGGATACGTAAGTAGAGGTACGACTGTACTTTTTCATTCATTCATAAACTTTATTGCACTAGCCAAAGGCCATGGCATCATTCACAGGGGGAACAAAAGGAAAAACAGCAATAACCATAAAAACATTTTAAGAAACATTTAGAACTACTGGTGCAATAAATCACGGACATGTCTCCTAGAGATTATTTGTTGAATAAGCTAGACTAGCAGGGAAATCTCATGTAAAATATGCCATCTTAAATGTCTTAATTCCCCTTGCAGTTGACCGCTATTTTATCTACCGTATTTTTCGCCCTATAGGACGCACTTTTTCCCCTCCAAAAATGAAGATTAAGGCTTTCTGGGAATCGATCTATAATGAAATTAAGAAAGTTCTTAAGAGAACCTTTCCCAAGAAACCAGAGGCTTTTCTCTTGGGTATGGTGGGCCAAATGGTGCCAAGGAAGGACAAGACATTTTTTATGTATGCCACAACAGCAGCAAGAATTCTTCTAGCAAAGTATTGGAAGACACAAGAACTACCCACGTTGGAAGAATGGCAGACGAAGGTGATTGATTACATGGGACTGGCAGAGATGACTGGCAGAATTCGAGACCGGGGGAAGGAGGCGGTGGAAGAAGATTGGAACAAATTTAAAGCATATCTTAAAAACTGTTGTAATTTGGATGAAAATTAGGAGGTCAGGGAGATAAGAGACAAAGAACTACAGCTGTTATTAATAAGTCAAGGAAGTTAAATTTAGGAAATGAGTAAAATATGTCTATGACTAAAGGGTTGCTGGGAAAATTTGAAATAAGGATGCAGAAAAGGGGTGGTATGGGGAGGTCCATTTTATGTTTGTTTATGTTTGTTTATGTTTCTGTTGTGTTTTTTCTATGTATGGAAAATTAATAAAAATTTATATTAAAAAAAAATGTGTGTGCGTCCTATGGGGCGAATGCAGGCTTTCGCTGAAGCCTGGAGAGCGAGGGGGGTCGGTGTGCACCGACCCCTCTCGCTCTCCAGGCTTCAGGAAGCTATCCGCAAGCTGTGGGAGAGCTGCGTGACTTCGCGCAGCTCTCCCACGGCTAGCAGAGAGCTTGCCTGCACCCAGAAGCTTGGGGCGCGCTGAGCTCAGCATGCCCTAGGCTTCCGGCTTCGCGTGGCTCTCCCACGGCTTGCGGATAGCAGCCTGTTCTGGGGGCTGGGGTCGGGGGAAGCTCGGGCTTCCCCCACCCCAGCCCCACACCTGGGGGGAAAAATATTTTTTTTCTTTATTTCCCCCCCAAAAAACTAGGTGCGTCCCATGGGGTGAAAAATACATTAGCTCTTTTCTCCTGATCTTCTTAGCTGCCAACGCATATAATGTTACTTTATAAGTTACAGAGCTCTGTACTTCCTTTGCCTGGTACACTCAGGGCAGGGCAAAGGCAGGAGGTAGCAGGCGTGCCAACACTAGGGGGCCAAGGGGCCTTTGGTCCCCTCAATATCTGGAGAAAAGGGGCCAGGGGCCCTGAATGTTTGAGGCCTCCTCCCAATGGCTGGACATTGGCCTCCTACAGTCTCACATATGACAGACGAAGTTCCAAGGTGCAACTGTGCTCATCAACAGAGCCATGCTGGAGGGCTGGATCTTCAGCATGATCCTCTGAGGAGCCCAGCACACCAGTGCTGCTGTATGGTGTCACACGTGTTTGATGTCATTCATGTGTGACATCATTCAACACGTGACGGGCCCCCTCATGTTGCGTGCAACTTGGTGCCTCTGGGAGGTAGCCGAGGAGCTGAGTTTATTTATGTTTGTTTATTAGCAAGAATTATATACCACTTGATTGAAACAAAACCTCCAAGCAGTTTACCAGAAATATTAAATTTATCAATAAAAACTATCAAAACTATTAAAATCCAGAACCAGCAGGACCAGGCTTTTCAGAAAGACTGGGAAAAAATTATGCTATATTTGAAAGACAACTGTAAATTATTAACATCGCTAGTAGGGTTATAAGAAGTTTTGTAAAGATAAAATTATCATTTATTACTAATTGTATTTAAGTAATTCTATAAGGATATAATTCAATAGGAATAAGAAATTGCAGTATATAGAGATTAGATTTGAAAACCATCATGCAGGGAGGAGGGAAGTCAAAGGCTCATGGAGCCAATTGTTTTATTTTTGCAAAGTATGATGTTATGTAAGAAAATACCTGTAAAAACCAATAAAAATATTTTTAAAAAATATTTTTTAAAAACCAATCTAAATCAGCAGGAAACTAAAAAGGGATTAAAGCATGTCAACATTTATGTACCTGGGTGGGCTTGTCCAAGAAAAAAAAATGTTTTCGTAAAGTTTGGAAAGATATAAATACAAATATAATACATTGGAATAAATTGAGACTCTCCATCATCTAAAATGATCATTGTAACTCAATTCCTTTTTTGTTTGTTTCAGATGCTGCCAGTTTGGATACCAATAGCTCATCTGAACAAATGGCATTAAAGCAATTAATAAGTTTATATTTCAATTGGACTGATCACGTATTTAAAACATCTTTATTATACCCAGGGCTGTTTTTCAGCCGGAACTTTCCAGAACTCAGTTCTGGCACCTCTCAGGTGGACACCATTGCCATTACAGTGGTACCTCAGGTTACAGACGCTTCAGGTTACAAACGCTTCAGGTTACAGACTCCGCTAACCCAGATATAGTACCTCAGGTTAAGAACTTTGCTTCAGGATGAGAACAGTAACCATGCGGCTGCGGCAGCAGCGGGAGGCCCCTTTAGCTAAAGTGGTACCTCAGGTTAAGAACAGTTTCAGGTTAAGAATGGACCTCCAGATCAAATTAAGTCCTTAACCTTAGGTACCACTGTATAAAAAGAGAACAAGGTAGGCATTTATGGAGAGTTCTGGCAAATCTTTTTCTAGAAAAAATAGCACTGATTATACTTCCACCAATCAGCCAGCAGTTGGGGCATTCCAAACTTAAGTAGCTATTATGGAGGGAGCCAATTTAGGCCATACGGTGGAATTGTTGTTTTTCAATAAGAGAACCCATTGGTCGAAACTGGTGGATAAAGAAATCCATATTGTTCCTATAGGGGTATTGACATTAATAATAATAAAAAAGCTTTGATCGCTGAGTTGGCTTACTAATTCCTATACACTCAAATCATTTAGAATATGGAAAAAATGGACATTTTATCATGCTTCGTGAACATGTAAAAAAGCCAAAAAATATTGGATACAAATACATGCATTGATATGGAGAATTTTGAAGACTAACTATCAACTGGAGCCAGAATTCTTCCTGCTGGAACTTATAGATAACCAGTTAGCAGTGGCGTAGCGTGGGGGGTGCAAGGGGGGCCGGCCGCACCGGGCGCAACATCTGGGGTTAGGGCAAATCCACGGGTTAGGGGGCGCAAATCCACGGGTTAGGGGGCGCAAATTACTTGCCTTGCCCCGGGTGCTGACAACCCACGCTACTCCACTGCCAGTTAGAAAAGGACTATGGAACTTTGCTTCAGCATTTGATTATGACGGCGAGACTTTTAGATGCACAAAGATAAAAGGGCTCATCACTACCGACAATGGAAGAATGGCTATTAAAATTAACAGATTCAGCTGAGATGGTGAAACTGACATGTTTAATGAGAGAAAAGTCATTGTTAACATTTATTAAAGAGTAGAAATCTCCCATATTTTTGCATGAAAAAGAAAACGAAATAATGACATTTGGATCTGAGGATGGAAGATAATGTTTGTTTATAAGAAGTGGCTTTTTAGGGTGTTATACTGGAGTGGTTGAAATGAATATTGTTTATATACAGTGGTCAGACGAAGAAACGAAAGTTCTTTAATTTCTGAATTTTATTTCTCTCTCTCTTTCTTTCTATTTACCTGCTTTTATTTCTCTCTTTTTTCTATGTTCTTATTGTACAGTGGTACCTCGGGTTAAGTACTTAATTCGTTCTGGAGGTCCGTACTTAACCTGAAACTGTTCTTAACCTGAAGCACCGCTTTAGCTAATGGGGCCTCCTGCTGCTGACGAGCAGCTGGAGCACGATTTCTGTTCTCATCCTGAAGCAAAGTTCTTAACCTGAAGCACTATTTCTGGGTTAGCTGAGTCTGTAACCTGAAGCATATGTAGCCTGAAGCGTATGTAACCCAAGGTACCACTGTATTTAGATTAATGTTTTAGTTATATATATATATATATATATTTAAAGGCTATTTAATATTTAGACGATAAAATATAAACTATTTGAGAGGGCCTGGCCCATCCAAAGTTACTGGGCATTGCCATTCAAATGATCTTGTGACCAATTGTGTGGTACAGGGCCCCAATATTTTATTCAAGTTGGCACTCCTACCTCTGGCCATACAAAGAGAGCTCTATATGATGCATGTTCCCCCAATGTCTCAGATGTGGTGGAAGATACTTCTCTCCCCCGCCTCTTACTGTCAAATTAAGAGTCAATTGACAGCCTTATCAGATTGTTTGTGGAAGAGGGAGGGATGCTATCTTATCCTTCACTTCAGGAAACAAAATACATTGGCCCAGTCTTGAGCATAGATTGATAAACAGTGCGTCCATGACATAATTGTTGCCATAATAATAATAATAATAATAATAATAATAATAATAATAATAATAATGTATGTTTGGACCATCCTGCCTTGCTCAACAATCTGGCTACCTACAGAGGTTGCCCCACAAATAACTCACTGGAAGGACAGATCATGAAGCTGAGGCTCCAATACTTTGGCCACCTCATGAGAAGAGAAGACTCCCTGGAAAAGACCCTGATGTTGGGAAAGATGGAGGGCACAAGGAGAAGGGGACGACAGAGGACGAGATGGTTGGATAGTGTTTTCGAAGCTACCAGCATGAGTTTGACCAAAGTGTGGGAGGCAGTGGAAGACAGGAGTGCCTGGCGTGCTCTGGTCCAGGGGGTCACGAAGAGTCGGACACGACTAAACGACAACAACAACAGTAGTTCAACCAAGAGGTTACTAGAGCATAGTCAACAGAAGAAGCTGCCCCTGTCCAGATAAACTCTAATCTGATGGAAGGCACACTGGGCCACTGAGGCTACTTGAGCCTCAAGTAACAGGAATGGTTCCAGAAGTACCCATAGATATGTTCATGCTCCTACAGAGAGAGTGTCTCCCCACCCAGAGCAAGCCACATCTTACCCATCCAGTCTAGGGAGCCACCTTGGGACTTGTGCCCCTTCTTAGCATCCCTTTTGAAAAAGTGCCCTAATGTTTTACCTGACCTTGGCATCCCTCACCTTCAGAAATGCTGTACATCTCTTGGAGTCAAACATGTGCAGGCATGATCAGAAAGGAGTCTCTTCATTTTAAGGCTTGATGTTATCAAGGCAACACAATTCCTCCTATCATGTTCAGTCCTGTATTATTAAATGGTGGGTTGGCCACTACGCTGGCCTAGGATGAATGAAAACGCTTTGAGTTCACAAGGGAAAGAGACGGAGCAGGTGGAAACCTCATTCCTGCCCATCTTGCTCGGCATCAGCCACCTTAGGTGTGGCTTCCTGAGCATTATCCTGGATGGCACCACAAGTTTTGGCCAGCTCTGTAGCTATACAGGAGAAGGCTTAAGGATATAGAGTGATGAAAAGAGCTCCTTTGGCGCTTAGGGATTCTACAGAAGGTTCATTATGCCATTTCTCATTTTCTCCTTCTCTGGGTGGGGAACCATTTTCAGCCTGAGGACTTCATTCCCTTCTGGATAACCTTCTGAGGGCCTTATGCCAGTGGTGGGCGGGAGCAGAGGCAGAGAAATGAATGTAGGGTTGACCTTTGTGCAGTAGGCTAGTTTCTAGAAACTCACACGCCCTTCTCTACTGTCTTGGCATGTAAGAGGCAGTATCAGAGTACAAGGCCACATCTCAGACAGGGAAAAACAATGACTGAAGCAAGGGCCAGCGAGAGGTGTGGCCTGGGGAGAGTATGAGGGCCAAATAGAGTTACATTAGACACACATTTGGGCACATTCCCCACCCTTGTGTGCTCTTTCACTCTCTCCCCCTGGCCAAACAGATTGGAATATTTCAATAGCGGGGGAAATAGATGAAAATCAAGAAAAGGAAAAGCTAAACTGATGGACTTCTTTGTGGCCTGACACCAAGAAGGTGTGTGGCTGGGGAGAGGGTGTGGTCTGTGCAGAGTCCCAAGGGCTGCAAAGAGTGCCCTGGAGGGCCACATTTGGTCTGAGGTCCCCCCCCAAAAAATACATGTTTAAATATGCCCTCGTCAGCTGCATACCCAATGCAACATTACTGCTCACACTGCCCTAAATTTGCTGATTTGAATTTTTTGAGGAACCTTAAACAAATGCTTAAGAACTTGAGAATCTGTCTGGAATAGTGTTCAAATCCAGGGTTCATATCCCCACTCAACCATGAGGCTCACTGGGTGCCTTTTGCTTATGGAGATCAGCATCTTCATCACTTTCTGTTTCCTGGCGGCGTGTTGCCCTGCTCTTTGGTCATGCGTGCTGGGAAGTTGGGGGAACATTCTCCTATATGAGTAGTCTTCAATCTTTTCAGATCCCTAACCCTTTAACCCCTCATATAATTGTAGTGTTGTTGTGGCCCAACTTGGATCAGGCTGCAAGCCATAATGGGTCCCAACTGAAGAACAATGCCCTAGATTGAGCCTTATTTGGATTGCAAAGAAACAGAGAAAGTTTTGTTTCATAAACACCCGATTTTGCTTTAACTGGTTTTTTTGGGAAACTGCCCTTTTTGCGCCTACCCTTTTTTTAAAAAAATTTGTATTTCTAAGATCTCTTGATTCCATGGGCATGTTGATATCCTCCCAATCTTCCATTGATGGATGTTGGGTCCATTATGTAATTGGCAGTGCTGTTTTAATGCCACAAAACATTCAGATGAGATGCAAAATCTTGCTTGAAGAATGTTTGACGACTTCAGATACTCACCACATAATGAAGAGGAAACAGTTGTATGTCCTTGCATGGTTCTAAGGGCTGTAAAGAAGTATGGGAGCATCTTTGTGAGTGCTAAAGAGCCCTAGTAGAACTAAGTTTAGCACAGGGAGGAGGGGGACTGTGATCCTCCAAATGTTGTGGGCTCCAATTCCTATCAGCATCAGCCAACATGGCCAAAGGCCAGGGATGTTGGGATCTGAAGTCTCAGAACATTTGGAGGGTCATGTGTGCCTCATTTCTGGTTTAGCATGAGGGTTTTTAGGGTGTGTGGTTTTTTTTAACTAGACCACTGGTGTATATGACTTATGAATGAATGAATGAAACTTTATTTGCATCAGCCATCGGCCATAGCAACAAAAGAACATTGCGATATACACAGAACAAAATTAAAAGTCGATTATATAAAGCACAGTTTAGGGTCCTGAATCAGCAGTCAAATAGTGGACCTTATTCTGATTGTCCCAGCTAAAAACCTTGCAACGGTTGCTGTCATCTGCTCCTCTTGATCTGCCAGGAGAAAAGACACTGTGGCAGTGGTTGAGTGACCCGGAATGGTCAATAAAAGAGGGGTAATAATCTCATTCCTCAGGTCTTTATAAAGAGTGCAAGCCAGGAGGGCATGCACCACTGATTCGGTGCTGCCATCTCCGCAGGGACATAAGCGTTTATCGTGTGGAATTTGTTGGAATTGTCCCTCAAGTACAGCCAAGGGCAATACATTCAATCTTTCAAGAGTAAAAGCACATCTATATTTTGGAATTGCTAGGTTATACAGATAGGGTGCCAGAGAATCGAAGTGGGAAGATGGAAAATGGTCATACCATGGGCAAAATTTCCTTATTGTGGCCAAGTTGTTCTGATGCTCGAAATCATTTAGGCATTGACAAATTAGACTGTTTGCTTTACTGAAACTTACGTTGAGTAGCTGTTGTGGGGATAAACCACAAGAGTGAAGTTTTTGATAGACAATTTTAGACCAGGCACTCTTGTGACAGCCTTGTAGAACTAGGGATATTAGACTGGGGGGATTTGAGTTTAGCCGAAGCCAGAAGTTAAATGTCCTGTGCCAGATCCGTGACTTACGTGCTAACAGAGAGACAAAGAGTGGGGAATTTCTGGTCTCTCTAGGGTATAGTGCTTTCCAGTGCTTGGGGGACTAGTCAGATCTAGGCAGATGATTCAAGTTCAGCTCAAGAACGAACATAGCACAAATTAACATAAACATCCATATTTTGCCCACCCTGGTTGTGCCCACTCTGAGGGCATGCACAGCCCATGGGGGAAAGGTGCAGTGTGCATGTATCCACTTGCAACATTTGCAGCTGCAGAAATTGACAACCTAGTTCAGAAACACATCCTGCGGAAAGACTCTGAAGGGAGTGAGTCTTGGACCGGCTACCTGTTGCATCCCATTGGCCTTTCTGCCTGTTTAAACCTCTGACATCCTGAACATTTGCTCCTATATGACAACAAGAGTAGAGTACTGTGTCTCTGCAGTGCAGGCATGCCACCACGAACCGTGACAGATGGAACTCTGCATCCTAAATATTAACTGTATAGTACAGCTAGTCTTATGTTTGGGCCATAATAAGTCATAACTATAAATGAAGAGAAAAGAAGGTAACTCTGTGTGTGACCCGGAAGGTGAAAGGAGATTCCTGTGACTTGCTGCTATATTTAAAGCATTATCATACCACTTTAAACTGCAATGGCTTCCCTCAAATAATCCTGGGAGCTGAAGTTTGTCAAGGGTGTGGATAGATGTTAGAGGGCCCTATTCCCCTTAAAAGGTAAAGGTAAACGGACCCCTGACCATTAGGTCCAGTCATGGCCGACTCTGGGGTTGCGGTGCTCATCTCGCTTTATTGGCCGAGGGAGCCAGCGTACATCTTTTGGGTCATGTGGCCAGCATGACTAAGCCGCTTCTGGCGAACCAGAGCAGCTCACGGAAATGCCGTTTACCTTCCCGCTGGAGCGGTACCTATTTATCTACTTGCACTTTGACATGCTTTCGAACTGCTAGGTTGGCAGGAGCAGGGACCGAGGAACGGGAGCTCACCCCGTCGTGGGGATTCGAACTGCTGACCTTCTGATCGGCAAGTCCTGGACTCTGTGGTTTAACCCACAGCGCATCCCTCCCTATTCCCCTTACGGAGCTACAATTCTCAGAGTCAGTGCCTTTTTTCTAAAAAATGTTTAGGGGTACTCTCATTTTGACCCAAGAAAACCATTTTATAGTTCAAATCAGGGAAAATAAATACAGTAAATGGACAAAAGTACAAAGATTCACAAAATGTTTAGGGGTATGTTTGCCCCTGCATACCCCCAGGGGGGGAAAACAACACTGCGCAGAGTGGTTTTAATAGTCAATCCCTATTCCCAGAGAACTCTTGAAATTGTAACTGTGGGGGGATCAGGGTCTTTTAACAACTCTCAACATCTTCAGCTAACTACAGTACCCAGGAAGTTGGGGGGGGAGCCATGGCTGTTTAAAGTTGTATGATACTGCTTTAAATGTTTCGTGAAAATGGGGCTAAAGAGTTTTGAGGCCAAGGGTGGTGGTGGTTATGACTCAGAAAAACCTTCTTTGAAAAGGTGACCAAGTGGAGAGAAATAATGCGTTGTTAACTAGCCTCACATACCGCCAACATTTCTCTGATGAAAATAGGGACGTCCCATTCCACAATGGTGATTTTACTATTTAGACCCCACACATCTTATTGGGTTGCCCCAGCGCTCTGGGCAGCTTCCAACATGTATAAAAACATAATAAAACATTAAACATTTTTTAAAAAAACTTCCCTTCAGACGGCTCGGGGGTCGGATAACTCCAAACCCTCCAACATTTCTTTAATGAAAAAAAGGACGTCCTAAGGAAAAGCGGGACATTCCAGGATCAAATCAGAAACCAGGACGGCTTCTCTAAATCAGGGATGCCCCTGGAAAATAGGGACATTTGGAGGGTCTGGCCTCAGGGTTGGGACAGGCTCATCCACCTTTAGTCAGCAGGAGGTGGTAGTGGTTGTGGCAGCTTCTGTCTTTAGCAAACACATGCATAGTTTGTTCCATTGCAGATCTCATTTGCTGCAAAGTTATTAAAGTTGTGGCTTTACTTTACCCAAAGTCAAGTTATTTTATTTCTGAGTATGAGTGCAATCAAACCGGAAGCTATTACCTTCAAAAATAGTTCCAAGTGTGAGCAGATAAATGTGACTCAAAACATAGCCCTAAGACACATCAATTCCCCCCCCCCTCCCATCATTGATTTTTGGGCACCACCACTAAGGGATGCAGTCTATTTATGCCACACTGTAAATCCTGGCAGGCCAACCGACTAAGCATGGGGTTCAAAAGAAGACAAAAAACCATTTGTATAAAGACAGAAACAAAGTGATTACTTATGACATGTATTCAAGGACATAATTTGCTTCTTGTCAAGGCTGTAGACTGGTGTTAGTGCATTTGCTTTGCTGTGGAGGTAGCCGATGGACCACTATTCTGATCTAGGCTGTTCTCAAATTCTAAAACAAATCATTAGGGGTTGTGCACCATGCTGCATGTGTGAAGTTCCACTTGTATAATGAAACTTTCCCTTCATCTCTTGTCCCTGTGTGACTCCCAAATCTTCTATGGAAGATACCCAACCCCGTGGAGGGCATTTTAAAGTTGTGGGCAGCAATGAAGATGAGAAGAAAGACAAGTTCTATTGCACAAATGGAAGTCTGTTGCAAGAGCAGCACCCAAGTGCTGTTTACAGTGGAATACCAGGTTGCGAATGTGATCTGTGTGGAAGGCGCGTTTGCAACTCGCAGCGTGACATGATTCGGCGCTTCTGCACATGAGCTAAGCACAATTTAGTGTTTCTGCGCATGCGCGAGCGCCGAAACTGGGAAGCAACCCGTTCCGGTACTTCCGGGTTCAGTGCGTCCGTAACCCAAAAACACACAACCCACAGCAATCGCAACCCGAGGTATAACTGTACAGCCCTTAATCAATATTTTCCTGATATTTGCAGGTTGCATAATGGAATTTATCAGCTGAAATTGATTTATGACTTATTGAACATAACATGATTTTCATCTTCTTATACATTGTTCTTATTGGTTGTAGCTCTTATTATTTACTATTTTAAATGTTTAAATGAATATGCTAAAATGAAGGATGCAAAAGAAGGAACCAATACACATAAGACATATAAAAAAACCAATTAAAAATTGACTGGGTGGAATCCAACCAATGCATCCCAGGAGTGCAAAGATTTCTGCTTGTGAAGTCGGACTCCTGCCCCTTCCCCACTCCAATGCATTCTGCTCGAATCTGCTATGTAGGGTTTGGGGCACCCCTAGTACAGATTTAGGAGATGTTCAGGGAGAGGAGAGTAGGGAAGTCCCATTGTACATGCAGGAATCCTTGCATCGATGCGTCAGTGAATTTGTGCTGCTTTGGATACAACCCATTGAAGTTCTCGCTGCATGTAAATTTGAAATGGAATACCCATGAAAGTCTTGGAAAGTGTGTGTTAGGCAACTTTGTATGTGAAGTGAATCAAATTTCTTCCCCCATCTCTAGTCTCCGTGTGGTACACATAGATCTGTTTAGTCCAGCTAACAAGCAAACAAACAAATGAAAAGCAACACGAGATATCTACTAACTGAGATATCTACTAATTGATGATGACCCCCTAAAATCACTCATGGTTGCCAGATTCCTGATCAGCGTCCTATCCCTAAAGAAGAGAAACGGTCTCCTGTGTGATTCGGATAACCCCTTTAAACCATGACCTATGTTTTAGGTGATATCACCATTGTTTTAAACCATGATCTATGTTTTAGGCGATACCCCCATTGATATCCCTGATATTTATTGTAATGTATGATGGTGGTTTCTGTTTTTGTATGATGGTGGTTTTTGTTTTTGTTTTGCTTCGATTATTGTTTGTCTTTTGTAAGTTTTGGCGATTTTAAATTTGGAGGTTTAAGTATAATATGTTGACATGGGAAACTGTCGTGTAACGGGCCAATGGCCGTAATAAAGATCAATCAATCAATCAACACGAGTGGGTAGATAGACCTTGCATGTCAGTGATGCTCCAGCATGAAGTAAAATATGTTGTTACCCAATGGCTCTATCCTTGCTAGTTTCTTCTCACATCACCATGGGCTCATGAAGAATGGAAGTGAGTAGAAACACTGCAGCGAGCAATTCCTCCTCTCCTCCTCACTGAACGACTTCTGTATTTTACTGCACACAAAACGTCAGTTTCCCTTTTCCATGTCTCACGTTCTCTAAAGGATATCACCCTAAAGGTGTGCAAATTACGGCTTCTGCAGAACATTGTTCATCCCCACGCATACTTAGATCTCTCTACGCAAGACCATTAATGGGTAGAGAATATATCTCTTGGTTAGCATCATCCTACATTGCGTTATCTCACCTTTGTGTCCCATAGCTTAAAGCCGTTTGCAGGAGGCAAACATGGTAGCGGTTAACATGAAAGAGATGCTAACGAGCAAGTATTGCATGAGAAGCAATTTCGACAAATTAAAAGCTATCTAATAGGTGTGTTGCATTTGGTGTTGAGCCGTTAGTGGAGAACTCATTGCTTGAAGGCAAGCCAAGCCCTTGATGAATATTTTGCCTTAATCTTCCCATTCCCAGGCAACCAAGCCCAGCTCTCCAAACAGATATAAGGAGAAATATCCCACTCCCACATCACAGGGGGCTCTCGGTCTCCTCCAGTCTCCTCTCGTCTCTCCCTGCTTCGCAACTTTTGCCATCCTACCTTTTGCCATCCTCCCAAGGAGCCACAATGAACCGGCAATTCAGTTCCAGATCGTTCTCAACAGGTGGAAGAAGGGGCTATTCTGTGTCTGGCAGTGGCTTTCGAATGGGCAGTGGCTCAACTTCCGTTGTTCCTGTTGGAGGAGTGGGAGCCTTCAGCGGTGGCTTTGGCAGCAGAAGTCTCTACAACCTTAATGGAAGCAGGAGGATATCCACGGGCCTAGTTTCTGGTGGTGGTGGTGGTGCTCACTTTGGAGGAGGCTTTGGCGCACGAAGTGTTGGGGGCGGTCTAGGATTCAGCAGTTTTAGCAGCGGTTATGGAGGTTATGGTGGTGGGGTAGGCTTTGGTGGTGGTCTTGGCATGGGCAGTCATGTTGGAGGCTTTGGTGGTGGTGGTGGATATGCCCTTGCAGGCCCTGCTCCCTGTCCAGCTCCAGGACGAATCCACAATGTCATTGTAAACAAGAGCCTATTGGCTCCTCTGCACATGGAGGTTGATCCTGACATCCAGAGGGTCCGGGTGCAAGAGAGGGAACAGATCAAGACCCTCAACAACAAATTTGCCTCTTTCATCGATAAGGTAAGATGGAACAGGGAGGAAGTTGTGTTGCAAAAGGGGTGAAAGGAAGACAAAAATGACCTGTTGATATTCTAAAATAGGAAATGAAGTAACTTTTTCTCGCAATACAAGTGGTTAGAATGATGCTATTTCATGTATGGGTATCTTGGTGAACACAAAGCAGTCTAAGGAGAGACAGCATCACTAGGCCTGAAGCAATAAAATATTGGTTTTCAATTGTAATTCTAGGGCAAGGGCAAATAACTTAAATCTATGGATGTAGGTTAAACACTAGGAAACTATGCAAGCATACGTCAGCAGCGGAATTAGCTTCTTTAAGGGGATTGTAGAATATCCTTGTTGTTCAAAGCCTGGACAAGCAGCTGTCAAGGATGCTACCGATATGAGAAGGAGCGAGTTTCTGAGGATGAAATGAGTAGTTGGTTCCTTTTAACTCTGTGATTCTATCTACTTATACCTGTGTAAAAAGATAAACCATTGAGATTTGTAAGCTTCTAAAGATTCTATACATCATGCCATCTGGGCAATTTAGATGTTTATGAGCCATGAAGCTTGTGGACCATACCTTACTGTTGATCACATATGCTTAAAAGGCTGGTTCCATGTTTTGTGGATGCTTACATGTTTAGGACATTTAATATTAGCGTAACATGGAATGAGTAGAGCTCCCATTATCAGAGTATATGTGCAAGGACCTAAATTCTATCCACAGCATTTCTAGAACATGGGCTAGGAAAGATCTCTGACTGAGAAATTCAATAGTGATAATGCTATTCTAGTGTTCTAGGTAGCCTTGCAAGCAAATGTAGGACCAGCAACGTCAATTATATTGACTTATAAGCATCCATGAGGCACAAACCATTTTGATTCCTCAACAGACATTAATCTGCAGAGCAAGTCATTTGGGACAAATACCATATTTTTCACTCTATAAGATGCACCATCGCTCTATAAGACGCACCGGACCACAAGATGCACCTAGTTTTTGGAGGAGGAAAACAAGAAAAAAAAAATCTGAATCCCAGAAGCCAGAAAAGCAAGAGGGCAGTGATCCCTCTTGCTGTTCTGGCTTCTGGGATAGCTGTGCAGCCTGCATTCGCTCCATAAGACGCACACACATTTCCCCTGAGTGAGTCTTATAGAGCAAAAAATACGGTATTTCATTGCTGCATCTCAAAAGACGATCTTGTGTTCCTAAAATTGAGATGCATCTGAGTAAATATAGCCCTGCAGTAGATTTTTTACAAGAGCAGAGAATGGCTGGAATGTACACAGAACTCATTGCATCCATTTTATTGGTTTCCCCCCTGAGGTTCAAACTTCCCACATGCAAGGTGATTTTGAGGACCAAACTACTTTTAAACATACATCTATTCCAAATGGAATGGAAATGAAATTTCATAAAGTCAACAGTTAGCAAGATTCCAGAACTTACCTTTTTGAATTTGGAAACGCTACAGATTCTGTGTTTGAAATTTGTCTTTGAGAGAGTTACATCATCATCATCATGACAACAGCAATTATACACACAAATCTTAAATCTTTGATTAGTTTTACAGCAGTAATGTCAAGGGTAAATTTTATGTTGTGAACAGCCCTGAGATTTACGGATGACAGGCAGTACACAAATTTTGAAAAAAGAAAAGAAAAGGAAGAATTAAACCCAATGGCAAAGATACAAAGAACTGTGGATCCAGTACTGGGGTGGGGAAAGCTAGTGTCACATGATACTTCTGAAGTCACAATGTAGCTGAAGGCTCACTAAATTCCTCCATGTTCAGCACAATCATTTTCATAGCTCTTCAATGTAGCCTTTAAGATGTGTTAATAATCTTCTAGATGGACAAATTCCATCAATTTTAAAGGAGAACTGATGTCTTGCCTCGGTTAGAATTGTCTCTGACATTTACCTTGTCAATTTCAGGCCAAACACTCATTCAAAACATTCCCCTTTGGGAAGCTCATTGCTTTCCAAAGCCTTGACAAAGTTATCAAATGCTGCACACCTCCAGTTTGCCAGGAGAACGTCATTGTTTTCCCCTTTTAAAATGCAAATGGAGAAAGAGAGTAGAAGATTGCGTAACTGAGTAGGGCACTATCTATAGCTGTACTGGAATGCTATAATCATAATAATTTAATTCAAAGCTACTGAATAACCCCACTCTCTCCCCAGAATTTAAGGCTGCAGTCCTGTTCTCATTTCCCTAAGAGCAGGTCCCACTGGGACTTCTCAGCAGACAGGCATAGGGTTCTGCTGTAATTAGACCTTTTAGCTATACAGTGGTACCTCGGGTTACATACGCTTCAGGTTACAGACTCCGCTAACTCAGAAAGATTACCTTGGGTTAAGAACTTTGCTTCAGGATGAGAACAGAAATCGTGCTCCAGCTGCTCGTCAGCAGCAGGAGGCCCCATTAGCTAAAGTGGTGCTTCAGATTAAGAACAGTTTCAGGTTAAGAACGGACCTCCGGAATGAATTAAGTACTTAACCTGAGGTACCACTGTACATTTTGATGAAGAAGGGACTATAAAAATGTATTGCAGCCACATGTGATAGCCCAAGTACTGAATTTAACAACTGATTAGCAAAATATAAATATTAGTGTTTTCAAAATGTAGGAATAGGTGGGGAATTCAATTCAGTTTGCACTTTCTGAATCAAGATGTGAACAGAAACACATCCTTTGCGATTTGGAATACAGTTCTCCAGCCAATAATGTCTACAAAGTGCATATGCTAAAGTCTGCATGTACATGCAAATATTAGTAAACAGACAGAAATACATTATATCAGGGGAAATTGTTTTGCAAAAATGTCTCTATTAGGCAAATTGCACTCAAAAATGTATATTCACACTAAATTCACACTAAAATGATGATGACTTTTCACTAGGATTTTTTTTTATATTGCAAACTGATATGGAAATGCGAAGGATGGGGGAAAAGAAGAAATAAAAAGAAACTGAAATTTACAGATTGGCCCATCCCTATTGAAATATTAGGCACAAATTTTCACAGATGTTGAACACAGATGTTTCATCAGGAAAGTGTTCCTTTTTGAAAAATTCAGGGACATGTGTACATATATAGTATTGAATTTATACAAAAACCAGTTCAGGCTACTTCTTGTATGTCAATGTTGTTGTATTGTGGCTGCCATAGGTGGGATAGATCAGATATGGAGTCAGGGGCTGTGTGCATTCTTGTGCTGAAGGGGGAAATGGAGATCAAGTGAAGACAGTATTATGCTTCCTTGCCCTAACAGAAGAGGAATATGTAGCTTGTGGGGAGGGGTGTCATTTCCCTTATTGGTTTCCCCAAAAATATATTGGGATGATATTCTGGTCCTGTCTTCTCACATTAAATACGATGTGCACACTTAACACCCTCAAGGAACACAGGATGTGCTTCACGCATAGTTACGCATAGGCCTGATTTATGCCATCATGGTTTCATCCATATGATTTCTTCCAGGTACTTGTTGCTCACCTGTGAGATGATATGGTGTTAGAAGCCTGCATGCAGCCCGTAGCAATTCTGGCCTGTTGTGGAATCAGATGTTAACTCGGATCGCAGCTTTGGGATTGGGGTGCAGGCTCCTAGTGTTTAATGTTAATCTGAATCCATGTTATGCCTGGAATTCAGGTATCTCCTCACCCCCCTACCCAAAAAAGGGAGATGGAAAGGCCTTATTTTAGACATAGCATTATTTTCAAAGAACAGCAGTCAGAACTTTCATGCAGTCTGCTCCTGTGCAGAACCTAAAACCTAAAGACACTCTCGATATAATTTCACACTTTCCAGCAGTTTCTCTGTACCTGTACTTCTTATAAGCAAAGTTTCCCTACTGCTTATGTCAGAATTAGGGGACGCGGGTGCTGCTGTGGGTTAAACCACAGAGCCTAGGACCGCGATGGGGTAAGCTCCCGTTGCTCGGTCCCAGCTCCTGCCCACCTAGCAGTTCGAAAGCACGCCAGTGCAAGTAGATAAATAGGTACCGCTCTGGCAGGAAGATAAACGGCGTTTCCATGCGCTGCTCTGGTTCGCCAGAAGCGGCTTAGTCATGCTGGCCACATGACCTGGAAGCTAACGCTGGCTCTCTCTGTCAATAATGCGAGATATGTGCCACAACCCCAGAGTCGGTCACGACTGGACCTAATGGTCAGGGGGTCCCTTTACCTTTACGTCAGAATTACCGTATTTTTCGCTCTGTAAGACGCACCAGACCACAAGACTGGTTTTTGGAGGAGGAAAACAAGAAAAAAAATATTCTGAATCCCAGAAGCCAGAACAGCAAGAGGGATCGCTGTGCAGCGAAAGCAGTGATCCCTTTTGCTGTTCTGGCTTCTGGGATAGCTGCGCAGCCTGCATTCGCTCCATAAGACGCACACACATTTCCCCTTACTTTTTAGGAGGGAAAAAGTGAGTCTTATAGAACAAAAAATACGGTACTTCCCTCCCCCTTCAAAGACGTCCAGGGCTCTGCGCTCTACTAATGGGGAAAGGATCATCTTCATCCAAGTGAGCAAGCAAGGGTTTCAGAGTCCCATGTTGGGAATATACTTGCAACTGTGCTAGACTTGCACCAAGCTTCAAAAACCATTATCCCATTAATTCTTCCAACATCCCTTTAGGCTCAGTTCCTTATTACTATGTCTCTTGTTGTACAGATTAAGGAGCTGAAACTGTGAGATAGATAGTTTGCCCAAGGCCACCCAGAGACTCCTTGGCAGAGTTCCAGTATGCATTCAGTTCCCACAGTTTAAAAGCCTGTATTCTGGAATAATTTGAGAGTTTGAATTACTGTTAGGAAATGGGTTTCTGTGCTTGATTTATATCTTAATAATAAATACGTTTTAACTGAAAATCATTTACCAGCACCACCAAATTCCCCCTCTCCTACATTTTCACTCTCACTTTAGGGGATCAAGAACGGATCATGCTCACACCCAAAATATACAAAGCGGCTTTCCTTTTATAACAAAGAGTCCTTACTAGTTAGAAAAACATTTCTATTTTTTCACTTCCCCAAATGTACTTGAGCAGATCTTCACTAAGAGCCCCTCTGGACTGGGTGGTTTTGTTGTTGCTGCTGCTGCTGCAAATATACTTATGGTCTTAATGGGACGCGGGTGGCGCTGTGGTTTAAACCTCAGTGCCTAGGACTTGCCGATCAGAAGGTCGGCGGTTCGAATCCCCGCGGCGGGGTGAGCTCCCGCCATTCGGTCCCATCTCCTGCCCACCTAGCAGTTCGAAAGCACCCCTAAGTGCAAGTATATAAATAGGTAGCGCTTTATAGCGGGAAGGTAAACGGCGTTTCCGTGTGCTGCGCTGGTGCTGGCTCGCCAGCTGCAGCTTCGTCACGCTGGCCACGTGACCCGGAAGTGTCTTCGGACAGCGCTGGCTCTTAAGCGAGATGAGCGCGCAACCCTAGAGTCGGACATAACTGGCCCGTATGGGCAGGGGTACCTTTACCTTTACCTTAATGGTCATTCACAATAAAAAATTTAAAGTCACCATTTTCAAAAGTCACAGTTCTGCCTCTTAGAACGTAATATTTCAAATACTGCTGAGTTATAAATTCATGCATGATTTCATTTCAGTTTTAATTGGCTTTTTAAAATGCACTGAAGGGGTACACAAAAGGTTGAAAGAAGCTATGCCTCCCCTGGTACTAATATATTGTGAGACAGGCATACCTGTGGTGGTATAGTCCTACCACAGGAGTGTAATACCTTAGAATGTGCATGGCAGGTATTTAGTACAGGGCCAGAGACCCACCATCTTCTTTTTACATGATATGCACTTATATCTATGAATTGACTCTGGTCACATCCACGCCATGCCTTTAAAGTACATGGTTTTCCTCAAGGAATCCTGGGAACTATAACCTCTAGTCTCATCTCTGCCCTTCCCTTGTTGTGTTTCAGGTGCGATTCCTTGAGCAACAGAACAAAGTGCTGGAGACCAAATGGGACTTGCTCTACCAGCAGGGCAGCCCAGCTCTGAGGGACAATCTTGAGCCGCTTTATGAGGCTTACATTGACACTCTCCGAAGGCAGCTTGACCACCTAGTCAACGATAAAAACCACCTGGACATCGAACTGAAGAACACACAGGAGCTTGTAGAAGATTTCAAGAACAAGTATGTGGCAGAAAAGATGGCAGGGAGGGTAACAATGCCTCTTGCTTGCCTGCCTGCTTGGAGGACAAATAGATGTGTGTGTTGTGTGTGAGTGTGTGTGACTTTAGCCTGACTGAAATCGAGCCTACTTTACAAAAGTAAAAGTGATATCCATTGTTCTGCCCACTTTTGTTTTGCCTCTGGAAGGTTCTCTATGGGGGAATGTAGCCCTCAGGCTGAAAAGTATTTCCCACCTCTGTACTTTTGGGAGGTCTCTTCCATTCATCATCAGTTAATTTCCCACAAGGATAGCATACTCCGCAACCGTCCCAATTTGAGCAGGACATCCCAGAATTACAGAAGCCATCCTTGTTTCTGATTGGATCCTGGCATGTCCTGCTTTTTGGTCCAGCGTAGGAATTTGGGACCAAAAAGTGAGCGTCTTGATTTTCATCAGCAGGATGTTGGAGGGTATGAGATGGCTTGTGATCCAGCAGAATGGCCACTCCCCACATCAAATGGGGTGCCTTTTGTGTGGTCGCACACAGATCTCAGTGCGGCTCCCAGTTGTACGGGCTGGCTTCACTCTCCCCAGGCTGGATACCTGGAGGTCTCCGCCTACCTCAGCCAATCACCCAATCCCACCTGGGGAGGCGTTGCCAGGGGATTGGCCAGGTAGGGGGAGGGACCGCCCTGCCCACACAACAGAAGGTGAATCTTATCTGCGAAGCATCAGTTGGCTCCAGAGCTTCTCCCACCCTGCCCTCCCTCAGTTAAGCCTTCTTTTGCAGGTTAACCTCTTCTGCACAGGTACATGGGCGCTGCTACGTCATGGCCGCTGTTGAGGGGCCGGAAAGGAATTTCCCTGCATTGGCAGGTTTTGCCTTTCCTGTAGCAAAATGTCACAACTTTGACGGTTTCAGGCCTTGGGTGGAATCCTTTAGTCTATCTTCCTAAATGGGGTGTGTGTGTGTGTGTGTGAAGCGGTGACCCACGCCCCCCTTGTGGCAGTGATCCCAGGGTTCCCTGTTAAAGGGGTCTTGAGGGGAGGCATTGGCCATACACCAAGAGGTTGTCATTGCTCTCTCCTGCGATGGTGGCGAAACGGGGGCCGGGCTCTCTGCTTGAACATATGTTCTCCAGAGCCAGCCCAATCCCCATACATTCTGGATAAGCCTGATGTCTCCTAGATCCCCGGCTGGGGACTGGGAAGGATAAATGCCCAATGCCTCAGCCAAGGTCTCCCTACATCTGAAACTTAATAAAGTTGTGGCCAATTTTAATCCCATAGCACATTGTCTTGAGTCATTATTCCACTCAGGGGTTGCCTGGGGTTGGGGGGACTCCACCTGTCCATGCAAAGCAAAATCTATTGGGATAAAGCAGTCTTCCAAAACACGGGGCTTCATGTAACACTTTGAGTAAATCACTGTCTCTTAGCTTCATCTGCCTCACAATGTTGTTATGAAGATATATACTACTGGATAGCTCAGTTGGTTAGAGTGTGGTGCTGATAACACCAAGGTTGCAGGTTCAGTCCCCATACGGGACACTGCATTGCAGGGGGTTGGACTAGATGACCCTCAGAGTCCCTTTCAACTATATAATTCTATGATTCTATGCCTGTAAGGCTTGTATTTCATGCACTTAAATTATGATGGTGACAATAATTATTTCCCCCTTTCTAACAGATATGAAGATGAAATTAATAAACGTACAGCTTGTGAAAATGACTTTGTGGTGCTCAAAAAGGTAAGTGGCATTAGGAAAGTTTAAGACCAGAATGGCAGACCACTCTTATTTCCTATTTCTTATACACCCTGATCCTAAATATCTGTATTCGTGTATTCATCTGTAGTGCAAGAATCATGACTAAAGTCAGCACTTTTGCATTTTGCAGTTCCACATCAGGGAATTCCACTTCACTTTGTTCCAGGGTGTATCACACCAATATGTTTTGGAGTTTGTGCCTAATATTGGGCCTTATTTCACACACTGCTCTGCTTGGCTTATGCTAACAGTGATTTTATGTTCACCCCTAAGGATGTGGATGGCTCCTACATGCACAAGATAGATTTGGGATCCAAGGCTGACTCCTTGACTCAGCACATCCAGTTCTTAAGAGCGCTCTTTGATGCGGTAAATATTTTTATCTCCTTTTCTAACTGTATGGGAATGTATTCCTAAACCAATTGCATCATCCAAAATGTGACAAATAACTGCAGCCCCACAAACAACAGATCCCTTGGACAGACTAAAGTACAGTCGTACCTCGGCTCCAGAATGCCTTGGGAGTCGAACATTCCGGCTCCTGAATGATTGAAAACTGGAAGTGAGTGTTCCAGTTTTCAAATGTTTTTTTGGAAGCTGAACATCCGGTGTGGCTTCTGCCATGGTTTCCGGTGCGCCTGTGCAATCAGGACACAATTGGAAGCCGCGGCTTGGTTTCTGAAATTTTCAGAAGTCGAACGGACTTCTGGAACGGATTCCGTTCAACTTCCGAGGTACGCCTGTACTTCAACAAATTCATATCCACCTGCCAACCTATTCCCCAAGGACTTGACTTTATTCCCGTTTGTTAAAAACAAGCAAACATCCTAAACTGAACTTCGCTCTTCAAGCCAGTCATTAATTTTAACACTGGCTAAAGCAATTCCTGCCATTATGGCAGGGTGAGTGTCAGGGTCGTTGGAAGGGATGTGCACAGGCGGAAGAAGGGATGTGTGGTGGGTACGGTCCACCCCGGGTGTCACCACTGTGGGGGTGACAAAATGCCGGGTGGCACTCACCACAGGGCCTGCAGCATGCCCGAGCCATGCGTCTCTCCTGGGAGAGACACGGTGGCTCCGGGTGCACACAGGCTCCACACTGCCCAAATGGTCTGCATGCTGCCTCCCCCCCAGCTGTAGGGCAGCTGAGGGGGAGGAGGTAGGCAGACTCTGCAGTGTGCCCTGCCCTTGCCCTGGCCCTATGGGCAGCTCGCCCCGTCCCTGGGCACACCACCCCAAGCTCCCGAGCGGCTTCCTCCGCCGCTGGGGATGTGCTATGCTGTTATGTGCTCTGTGCATACAGGAACATGAAGGCCAGGCTGTCAGGCACCAGGAGTTAGGGAAGAGTTTCCCCCTTTTGCGACAGCACCTTCAAGTGCAGTCTCTGCTTTCCCCCATAAGGACCTCTTCCAGTATCTCTGATAGTGGCATTTGCAGCAAGCCTATAAATAAAATCCCTTTCTTTTCAGCAACCACAGGTTTCAGTCCAGTTTGTAGGCTATCTCAAATGTTCCTTTTAATGGAAAGGAAGGATTAAAAATACATTGGACAAATGAATAAATCCCTACTGGTGCCAGAAACCACAAGATGTAAAGACCAAGATAGCACAAAAGTTTTTCAATTGATAATAAAAATTATTTCATAATTCCCACAGGAACTGACCCAGGTACAGGCACAGGTTAAAGACACCAATGTCGTCCTACAAATGGACAACAACAGAGATCTGGACCTGAACAGCATCATTGCTGAAGTGAGAGCTCAGTATGAAGATATTGCCAACAGGAGCAGAGCTGAGGCAGAGGCTTGGTACCAAAATAAGGTAAAATTTTGCTGTAACTCAAAGTGTTGCCAAAAACTGAAATTCAAAGGCCCTCCTGAATTTGAAAGTAGATTTTTGAACTGTTCCAAATTGTTCATTGGAATTCAAAGCTGAATTCAGCACCCCATGCTAAATTTCAGAATACTTTATATTTGACAGTCAACAGTTGGCAATCAAATATTAAATAATTTTTCAGAAACGTGTAAGATTTTATGGATATTAAAGTTTGAACAATATGAGTTCAAAAAAATTATAATTTTAAATTGGCACTTTATTTTTCACATGGTGACTTATGGAACCACTAGTTTTCCCCCCATTAGCCAATGCTCATATTTTCAAGTGGTTGGGCTAAGTCTTTAGGAAAATGAAAAGAATAGTTTGTCACACAAAATAAATCCAAGCTGATATAAAACTTTTGCAATATGAAAATTCTCTCTATTCTTATTTTCTTTTTTGAGCTCCAAAATTGCTAAACTATGATCCAGTTATAGTAACTGAGAAGCACGGCAATTTGAACAATAGTTTTTATGACCTGATGTGGAGCATCTCTCCTCGCATCACTCTAATATAATTATAATAGTTGACAGAACTATTTATGTTGGGCCAAAGCCAGGGTTTCTTCCTGCCTCAACATCACCCTCCCCAGCTAGCTGATGTTAATGTAGGAATGAAGTAACTACAATACCAATTCATAGACATCACAGACTAGACAATGTTTATGATTGCCTACTTCACACATTGGGTGAGATTCAGCTAACAAAGCATGCCAGCAGAAGCTCATGAAATGACTTGCGCTAGCACAATGGGGCTTTCGCTCCCCCCATTCCCCTTGCTCCCCCAATTGGTTTAGGGGTGTCAGGAGAACCCCCAAAACAGCATGCAGGGGGAGATCATTCCATCAAGCCAGCAGAAATGCTTGTCTCAATGGAGCAATCAGCTTAGCGCTACATTGAATTCCTTCCATTAAGTATTTCCACATGAGTCCATTCACAAGGACACAAAGATTTTCTCCCATGTGTCTTTGCTGGCTTATATAGACAAGCTGAACAATATAACACAACACGATCACCAATAACAATGGCACAACACTATTTATAGACTAATACAAATGATCAGAAATTACAACCAAAGTCTCTAAATCTTCTTCACCAGTCGCGGTAGAATAATTCCAAAGTTCGATATATGCATAATCTGTCACCAAATATTGCTGGAACAGAGTTTCTGGATAACCAATCTGTTTCGTTCCATGCTTCATCAGCCAATCTTGATCAATTCTTCATCAGCCAGATTTGTAAGAATTAATATGAGAAGGATGCAGTTCAATTTCTTAACCAGCCAATCTTACATGTAAGCAAATATGAATATAAAATATGCTCTGGATTAGTGCTCATATGATACTGTAGTCACCAATGAAGAAGATTTAGAGACTTTGTTTGTAATTTCTGATCATTTGTATTAGTCTATAAATAGTGTTTGGTGCCATTGTTATTGGCCATCGTGTTGTGTTATGTTGTTCAGCTCATCTTTGCTGGCTTAAGCAGAAAATATTCACACATTACACTTTAGTACAAAGATATGGTCCATATGGCCTTCCTGGTGTTGTTGGTCTCCAACAGTTTCCAGCCAGCATGACAAATTGGGAGGGGTGGTGGAAGTTGTAGTGCAACATTTGGATGGCCGCAGGTCCCACATCCCTGGTTTAATACCATCCAGAACTTTATCTGTTTCCAACTTCTGTTTCCAATTTTCTTTGTAAAATTGCAACAATGTGTCCTTTCTCATCGATGCAACATGCTACCAACTGAAATCTAACTGAGCACCAACTCCTTTATCTATATCCATTTACAGACATGTACTTAGGAGAACTTGTTGGCATGAGTTGCTTATGGAGTATATAATGAATGCTATTTTGTTTTGTGGATATCAGTTCCAGGAACTCCAAACTACCGCTTTCAAACACGGCGATGACTTGAAATCCACCAAAGATGAGATCGCAGAGATGAGCCGGCTTGTCCAAAGACTTCGCTCTGAAATTGAAATTGTGCAGAAAGCTGTAAGACATAACTCCCCCCCCCTCCACATAGCCTGTAGGCAACCAATTGAGGCAGCTAGGGGCAGTGGCGTAGCGTGGGTTGTCAGCACCCGGGGCAAGGCAAGTAATTTGCGCCCCCTAACCCATGGATTTGCGCCCCCTAACTTGTGGATTTGCGCCCCCTAACCCATGGATTTGCCCTAACCCCAGATGTTGCGCCCGGTGCGGCCGGCCCCCCCTGCACCCCCCACGCTACGCCACTGGCTAGGGGCTTCATGAGGCTCAAGGTTCCTTCTCCTATAATATGCTGTATAAATCTACAAGCTCACCATCCTGGATAAGTTTTGAGCAAGTCACAAGATATCCAAACAATTCTTTCTGATTGCTTTTACTCAGTTTGTCAAGGACCTATGTCATTGCTATTTGTGTCTTATGCTTGTACATCCTGTTCTTCCTCCTAGAAGCCTAAAGCAGCTTATATGTAGTTCACTATACAATTGTACCATCCATGCAGCTCCCAGGTCCAGACCTGAATAACATGCCTTCAGACAGCTCTCATATATTCTAACCCTCCTAACATCTTCCTCACCCCTAGGATTTAACCTGGGCTTACTGTATGCAATTAATGCTTGGGTGCATTTTTGGCTTATGAAAGGAGGTGGATTTAAGAAATAGCAGGGGCAGGAGGGAGTGGAGAGCCATGGAACACCATAAACCACAGGCAAGGTAATAAGTATTAAAGTTTCAGAGGGAAAGGTAGGTGAGGAGCAGGGATGTTTCAAGGCATCATTTCCCACTCTGCCCTGTATTTGTTGCATACAGTGCTGCTTCCGCTCTGCTGCAGTTCATCTTCTGCCGAAACCTACATTATTCATCTCACTGTCCACTGTGGCTTATATTACATAAATTATGTAATGACAGCATCCACCTCATTCATTTCAGTGCAAAGGAAATGCAATGAAAATAATGGGGGGAATGCAATCAATTTTGTATTGTTTGTAGATTCAAAGCAACAACAGCAGTGAACGCCAACTGTATTCTCTGGATTAGTTTCCATTCCAGACGTGAAACAAATAAGAGAACATTGTTGTCACTGGAATTATCTGACATCTCTAATGAGAAGTGACCAACAGCAGTTATGGCAAGACTGTTGCAAAACCAGATGTCAAAAGCATCTCTTGAATGTTTGTTTGAGCAACTATAGTGTCAAAGTAAGATCTTGTAGATAGACTCAGTGGGTCGAGTTGGCAATAGCCAATAGAATGAAAGAAAGTTCCAAGCTGGCCTTCCCTTTGCATTTATTATTTATTATTTTTTTGGCCTCATTCCTTCCTACATACAGAGTACTTCTTTAGTCCTAATCTGTTCCTCATCTCTTATCCCATAAAGCAAAAAATTCACCTCTCATTGTAACAAGCAACAGCATCACAAATGAAAGCAGCAATATGAGGGCAGGGTGTTTCTTTCAGGGCTTTCAGGACTTAGGATATGTACACTACCCATCCAATAGATTGGTCAGCTTTGAGTGTGGTGAGAGGAGAAGTGTTGCATGATGATGAAGAAAGTGGAAAGACCAATGGAAAGCAGGAAAGCAAACCTATCATCAGGTTATTTTACTGGATCCTGTATCATAAAATGGATGTTGGCAGAGCCCACAAAATCTTTGATTAAGACATCTCCAGATGCACAGTTGCCTAGGCAATTGCCATCTTTGATACTCCCCCTTTCTTTCAGAATAGCGTTTGGGGGGAAAGATGTAGGAAACTAACCCACATGATTAATAACTCATAACCAAAGGAGGCACTTCTCCATTTTTTATTTTATTTTATCTTTTAGATTAATGGCCTGCAATCTTCCATAGCAGAATGTGAGCAGCGTGGGGAAATGGCCCTCAAAGATGCCAGGACAAAACTGGTAGACCTGCAGACTGCGCTGCACACGGCAAAGGATGAGCTGGCTCGTCTGCTGCGGGACTACCAGGAACTGATGAATGTGAAGCTGTCCCTGGATGTTGAAATTGCTACATACAAGACACTGCTGGAGGGAGAGGAGATCAGGTAGGCACTGGGAAATCAGACATATCTGACGGCATGTGGATCCAGGTGCAAAATATGTCTGCCATTTTGTGGCTGGATGTTTTGAATGGGACTCCTACTTCTTTTTAGAACGTGGAACATAGGAGGCTGATTTATACTAAGACAGACTATTGGTTCACCTATCTCAGAGCTGCCTACACTGACCGTCTCCAGGGTTTCAGAATGGAGTCCGTCCCCAACAGTACCTGGAGCAAGCAGGGATTGGATAGGCATATGAGGTGCATGATCTGTCACTGAGCTCTGCCCCTGCCCCGTATCCAGTTCATGGAGCAGCCACTGCCTAGTAGCCCTTGGGGAGTTTCTTCAATGAGGAATGAACTCTGTTGAATGTAAATCGGTTGAACTTTCAAGTACCATGCAATGTTCATTCTGCAGCTGTCAGGTGTCAATCCATCAATGTGGCAGTGCCTTTGCTTTGGAACTCCCTGCCTGTTAACATCAGACAGGCACCCTCACTATCCTGTTCTAAATGTCTGTTTAAAACCTTTTTACAGTCATACCTCGGTTTGCAAATGTGCAGGAGGCACGTTCGCAACCCGCAGCGTTCACAGCCTGAAGCGCCGCATCTGCGCACACACGTGACGCAGTTTGGCGTTTCTGTGCATGCGTGTGATGTCATTTTGTGTTACTGCGCACGCGCGAGCGCTGAAACCCGGAAGTAACCCGTTCCGGTACTTCCGGGTTCAGCGTGGTCCGCAACCCGAAAACACACAACCCGCAGCATTCGTAACCCGAGGTATGACTGTACTTCAAGATATTTCTTAGAAGGGTTGTGGGAATGGGTGATTGGCTAATGGGTATGATGAACCTGTTGACGACTGTTGATTACTGTAATTGGTCCTACATGAAAAAGCAAGGGATGCTTGCTAAAGCTATTATTGGTCACTATCTCTTTAAAAATCCCTTGCTTTTTCCCGTCAGACCAATTGCAGTCATCAATCCTTCCCCCCTTCTTATTATATGTAACGGTTTGGTGACGTCTGTCTCAAAGTATCTGAAGAAGTGTGCATACACACAAAAGCTTATACCCAGAACAAACTTAGTTGGTCTCTATGGTGCTATTGGAAGGATTCTTTTAAAGACTTTCTTAGGACAAATAGACTTGATTCTTTTAAGGGAGTTTCTTTGGAAGAGCTTTTTAACAATCTTTTAAAAGAATTTTTTTGTTTTACATTGGTTTGTGTACATTGATTGCCAGGAAAGTCTTTAGCATATGCGTCGCCAGGGTGCAAAGATCAGCTCAGTACTCCCAAATTTAGTTTAGCTGGCACATTTTTGAGGAAATGGAAAACTAAAATTGTGTGCCTGAAACGCATGTGTAGTAGAGCCCTAAGTACTAAGCAGTTAGTCAAAGAAAATGCAGACAATTAGCAAAAATAAACATTTTCTCTCCGGCACGAGATCAGCCGTGTCAAAGGTGCCACTGACCCCGCTGCCACATAGCAGCTCAATACAATATGTAACATAATCTTAGGCAGCTTCAGCGGTGGGCACCTGGCGCCCCCAGAATTCAGCGCCTAGGTGCTCCGCACCGCTTGCACACCCCCCCCCGGGTAAAGACGGCCCTATACACTGCTTAGATTTTTTTAAATCAAGATATATAAATTATATATATATCCCCCCCCAATAGAATGAATGTAGGTAGATTCAAGTACTGGAGCAGGGCTGGGGAAGCAGTGGCCCTCCAAATTAGGAGGCGCTGTTTCCTGTTCCACCTTGTTTTTGTCACGTGCAGCACTGTTTCTGTTTGCTGCAGTTTGACTTCTGCCAAAAGCTACATTAGTCATCTCAGGGCTTATCCACACTTACCTTTCCTCCACTCTTAAATTGTGGCACAGCCCACAATTGAAAGCTCTGTGTCCCAGTCCCCCCCCCCTTTTGCTCCGGAGCTTTCCCCATGAAAACCCACTCTTGGAAGCTGAATTGGAGCAAATGTCCATCTGCGAAAAACCTGAATTGACATTTGCTCTGATAGAGCACTAAAGAGTGGGTTGGACTGCACCCCTGAACATTGACCATGCTGGCTGGGGCTGATGGGAATTATAGTCCAAAATATCTGGAGGGCAACAGGTTGAGGAAGGCTGAGCTAACTAAAATCCCTATAACTAATGAAATTAACAAGCTGGTCTAGCATGGTTTGCTCTCACTTCAATAGGTTGTGTTTATCTTTTTAGGATGTCTGGAGAATTCTCAACCCCTGTTAACGTATGTAAGTATGTGCCATAGCATCTGACTCCATTAAGAAACAAGGCTCTTTGCTTGAGGGACAGAAGGACATCTCTAATATGATTTTCCTACCCCACAGCTGTGGTCAGCAGTTCTAGCACCATCAGTGGTGGTGGTGGAGGAGGAGGATATGGCCTTGGAGGCGGAAGCGGATACGGCCTTGGAGGAGGAAGCGGATATGGTGTCGGAGGTGCAGCAGGAAGTGGATATGGCATCGGAGGAGGAAGTGGGATGAGCCTTGGTGGTGGAGGCGGCGGGAGCTGTGGACATGGCCATGTCAGTGTTGGAGGAGGAAGAGTCAGCAGAATTAGTACCGGAGGCAGTTTAAGCGGTTCTGGAAGCCTCACCGGTGGAGGATATGGCTATGGAGGAGGCAGTTCGAGTGTGAAGATTGTACATTCCTCTTCAAGCAAGAGAATAAGCAGCTAAGGTTTCCTTGCTCGCACCCTCCAAAAGTACGCACCATTCCTTGCTTCAAGAAAACAAAGATTCTCCCCCAATTATGCACATCTCCCTCAAAGCCCATAACACACACACACCTACCGGTGATTTTCACCTGTATAACTTCCCCTTCAACAATGCAACAAGGAAAGTGCCAAATATTCAATTATTCTGTTTATGCCACTCTTTGAGTCATGATGAGAAAGGTTAGCTGGTGCAGCTTTGTACCAGGCTGTAAGTCAGAGAATCCCAGTCTTGAATATGTAGGCATATTTTTTAAAGAAAGAAAGAAAATGAATTCCTAAATTAGTGTTAAGGAGGAGGGTTTCTTGTTCAGCTTTCTCGCTGGCATGCTAGTTTTGTGTGGACAGGGAGGCTTTGTAATAAATGGGAAGCAATTAAAAATGTGCTTGCTCTCCTCACCATGCAAAGGGCTGAAGTGGTACAGTACAGGAGAAATTGTACCACGCGACATGACTGTTCCAGTAGTGTGGTGTCTTCAGCCCAATGCTCAGTCACAATAAGGTTGTAGAGAGTTGCTTTTTCCTTGCGCTCTAGTTTTCTCTGTTGATACTTGATCTTCTCCACCCATGGGGTGCTTCTTCCAGAGCACTCTCATCCTTTTCGTTACAGTTGCATAATTCTGAAGCAAACTGGTGCATAGCCTTGTCCCAGAATTTCTCTTTTCTCACCTAAGTGGCTCCTCCCCAAGCCCATTTCATGGCAAAGAAAAGGAATGTCCGGAAGCGAAATGAGAAATGAATGAATAAGGTGGCGCAAAACAACAGAAGTGCTTTCATAAGCTCCCTTTAAAAATAATAATAATTGTGTTGTATATTCCATTTTAAAACACACAGTCTGTGTGTGTTTCCAATGCTAAACATTGCTGACAATAAGCTACAATTCATGTATTCAACAATTTCATTGGCCGTTCCGTAAGTCTGATGAAGTATGCTCTTGTCTATGGAAGCTCATACCGCAATAAATCTGTTCGCTTTTATGGTATACCAAGACTCCTTGTTGTTTTTACAGTTCAAAGCATTGGTATCTTTCTAGGCAACAGGTAGAAATGTGCTTACAGATCAGGCCCAGAAAGACTACTCTGGAGACTGCTTATGTCAGACATGGCCAAACTTGGCCCTCCAGCTGATTTGGGACTACAGTTCCCATCATCCCTGACCACTGGTCCTGTTAGCTAGGAATGATGGGAGTTGTAGTCCCAAAACAGCTGGAGGGACAAGTTTGGCCATGCCTGGCTTATGTGAAGTACAAGGTACGTGTCATGTGTTCATGCTACTCCAGTGGTGAGAGAGGGAGACATGTGAGAGAAATCAAAATGGACACATACTCCCATCTCTAAAACCAGGGTGGAGCCAACATGTTGCCTTCCGTTAGACTCCAAACCCCCACTGAACTAAGTGAACGCAAGCAATATTCAGGGATAAAGATTGGTGGAGCAAGTACATCCTAAGCCAGATAGGAGCTCAGTCAATGCTAATACCCACCTCATACACTGATGTAGTGCCTTTACAAAGATGTAAAGGAGGAATTTCAGAAGCTCAGTCAAAATCTAAAAATCAAAACAAGCCTCTGCTGCAAGGACCGCTTACCGTATTCCGGTGTGGACATAAGCTCATCTGTATGCCTTGCTCTGGAACTATTCAGCTGCCGTATTTGGGGCTAGGAAGGAATTTGCCGGCAGACGAATCACGCTTGCCTGGGGTTTTTGCCTACCTCATAGCAATTGTCACAACTTTTGGCAAAAAAAGGCATTGAGTTGGATACTTAATCCAGAGCTAGGGGGTGGGTGGGTGCCCGACCCCCAGGTCCAGGATCAAATTCAGGATACCCCAGTAAAAGGGTATAGGGGTTGGGTTCTCCCCAAAGCCCCACATGGGGGACTGATGGGCCATAGGATATACCAAAATCGAGACCCATTAGATTTGTATCAGTGGGATATCCTGATGGGAGGTATCAGCAAACAGTTGGTTTGGCTGATTCAAGATAAAGATTCAATGCTGGTGTCAAAGCCAACTTACACCTGAAGTCAATAAAGTTATGGCCATTTGTTGTTTTTTTTAAATAAATTTTTATTGAGTTTTCCAGATTTTAAATACACACAAAAACAACATAGACAAACAAACACACACACAAACATGTATAATTTCAAATCCTTCGTGTCATAACCCTCTTTGGAGACTTCCCCTCCCCTCCCAATCTTGTATCCCAATTCCAATAACTAATTCAGCAAGTTCTTATAAACTTAACTTATAAACTTAACTTTCAAAGTTACGTATACTTAGTTCTAACCTTATAAATTTTACCTAAACATTTAAATTAGTCAGAACAAACCTAACTTTATATCTTTTTCTAAGATCGAGCCAAATTCCCTTCCAACAATTTCCCAACTTTCATAATAGTAACCCCCAAATAACACACATAAACAGTAAAAAGATAAAATAAATTCTAATTATATCCCCTTTGCAATCCCAGGTTTCCTCTCCCCATTCCCGGTTTTGATCCCCCCCAAAAAGAGTTCATCCTCCTATCTTTTCTCAGCCTGGATCCCACACTCCTGAGGCCTTCCAATCCCTCTCAGTCCCTCTCCGCTGGTTTTTGTTGACAGTCCTTTATTTTAAACTTCATGTCTTGGATTGACTCTGTCCCAGTAGGATCTGCAATTCTTTCAGTCAGATCTCCCAGCTCAAAAGTGGAGCCCAAGTTATACTTCATATTCCTTTTAAGTCCAAAAGTCTCGGATAGTCCAAAGGCTCCATCTTTCGCCTTATACAGATTTGTAGTTCCCAGGTCTTCCAATTTTCCAATAAGTAGGACTTTGCGATCCTCCTTCTCAATCTTAAACCGAATTTCCATCCTCCAAGACTCATTCTCCTTATAGTCCACTTTTAAAAACTTCTGGTTATCCTCTTCCTTCAACTCCTTTTCAATTTCTCCTTGTTCCTTCTCTAAGACAACATCTTTATACTCTTGTTCATCTGCCAGAGTGTTTTGAATCAGTTCCTTTGTACAGTCAGCAAACTTATCTATTTTCAGGCTCAAGGTCTTAACATCTGTTGCAAAAGCTTCTTGTTGATCTTGTAATTTTCCCACTAGAGAAAACATTCTCTCTAGCTCTGCCTGTAATTTCCCATCTGCCGCCATTGTAATGTCTCCAGTTCCCCTCTGGGGGGATTTCAGTTACTTAGTATTTTTCCTCCAACAGCCAGGTTACTTTGTTTTATTTAGTTTCTTCTTTGTTACCAATAACTCTAAATCAAACACAACACAGGTAACCAGCAAAGAATGTCCAAAAACAGCTTTTCTGGCTTGACAGCTCGTTTGACAGCTGTCAAACTCCTTATGTCTCCACAGCCACCACTCTCAGGAATCACTCCCGGGTCTTGGGGGGGGGGGGATTGCCGACCAATTTTCTTATTTCTCTTAGATATTAGCTTATTCTTAATCTCTGTTCCATTCTAATTCCAAATCGTGGAATTAATAATTTTAGTTTCCGAAAGAAACGAAGTGGTCTCGCGACCTTAGTTGTTTAGTTCTTGCTTCAAAATGTTTACATGAATGGGGGGGGCGGACTTCCTTTTGACACCTCCCCCGATTTCGTATCAAAATTCAAAAGATTTTAAGTCCAAATTTCATATTACTCACGGGTTGTTACTTTAGAGTCCCAAATTCAAGGAAAAAAGTCAGCGCTCTCCGGCCATGGCTTGCGGCTTCACTCCGTAGAAGTAGCGATCTGCTCCAGCACCACGCCACTCGCCTTCCCCCACTCCAAAGCCTTTAAAAAGGCTTCTTCGCGGGTTGGGGGGGCGCAAATGGTGCCCGCTGAGCCACCACGTCCACAGGCTTCCGCGCCTGTGGTTTTTGAGGGTCCCCGCGTCACCGTCGCGACGGGACCCGTCCTCCACGGAGCCGATTCCCTCCGGAGCTCGGAGGGAATCCGCCATTAGCCGTTGGCGCTAACCCGGAAGTCCTCAAAGTTATGGCCATTTGAATCCCAAGCTAGTGCCACATGTTTTTCTCTTACCCCTCATATATTTGGCCCCACTTCACTGTTGTCTGCAACTTACATTATTCTCAGCTCTGTGGTGTGAGTGGCCTTATTTTTGTCTCAAAATGTAAAAATTTAAAAACATGGACTCTCTTTCTGCAGACCAGATAGCACCACTCTCCAAACACACTGCTGTTTATTGCAATAAATAGATTCCTGCACTACAGGGAGTTGTAATAGATGACTCTTGGGGTCCATTCCAACTCTACAGTTCTGTGATTCTACAGGGGGAAGGAAACCTCCATCGGCACCACTGGAGGATTCCCTCCAGTAGGGGAAGAGACATAGCTCAGTGGCAGAGCATCTACTTTGCATACAGAAGATCCCAGGTTCAATTCTCTGGCATCTCCATGTAGGGCTTTGAATGTCCCCTGTCTGAAACCATGGGGAGGTGGTGCCAATCCGTGTAGGCAATACTGAGCTAGATGGGCCAGTGGTGTAAGGCAGCTTTCTAAGTTCTTCCTGTGGTGCATATAACAGGATCCTCTGCCATTTGCTATTCTTTACATAACAAAACAGGGACGTGGGTGGCGCTGTGGTCTAAGCCATAGAGCCTTGGGCTTGCCAATCGGAAGGTCGGCAGTTCGAATCCCCGTGACGGGGTGAGCTCCCCTTGTTCAGTCCCAGCTCCTGCCCACCTAGCAGTTCGAAAGCACATCAAAATGCAAGTAGATAAATAGGTACCACTCCGGCGGGAAGGTAAACGGCGTTTCCGTGCGCTGCTCTGGTTCGCCAGAAGCGGCTTAGTCCTGCTGGCCATATGACCTGGAAGCTGTACGCCGGCTCCCTCGGCCAATAAAGCGAGATGAGCGTTGCAACCCCAGAGTCGGCCATGACTGGACCTAATGGTCAGGTATACCTTTAGCTTTTTACATAACAAAACAGTGTGCATGTTACTTACATCACGGCTGTGTTCAGCACTTTTACAAAAGGGATGTGTGTCGGGGAAAACAGCATCAGCCTCATCCACAAGTACATAGAAGACAATGCCTTGCTTGCACCTTATAATCTAAATACGTCCCTGTTTCAGGAGGCCTCAATTAGTTATCTTATATGCATTTTGAAGATATCCATCATGGATTCTGTTTCATGCAAAAGGGCAGAATGATATAGTTCTGTCATGCACTCTGGGATACCTCAGCTGGTAGAGCATGAGATTCTTCATCTCAGGGTCATGGCTTTGAGTCCCACATTGGGCGAAAGATTCCTGCATTCCAGGAGGTTGGACTAGATGAGCCTTGTGACCCCTTCCAACTCTACAGTTCTATGACTGTATGACCTGAGCCATCTTCCTGTGGTCAGGTTGTTCACCTTGTCCTAAACACCTGTCAGGTGAGATCGCTGGATAGCCTGTTCTATGCTGACATTATTTTCCCCCTGAAGTGTTCAATTGACTTCATGGCTATGGTTCTTCTTCCCAAAAGCTGCTTTGTGGACCTATTTCGGCTGGGCAAATGGGGTAGAAAGGCCTTGAACAGATCAACCAGCATGGGCCAACTGCAACAAAAGAGAAGATTTCAGTGTTCCCAGGGAAATACTTGAGTATGCAGAAAATCAACAACATTAGCTTCTAAAATTAGTTGATACGTTTTATTCCTGCCACACACAGGGGCGTAGCGATGGGGGTGCGATAGGGGCGCTCCGCACCGGGTGCCACCACTGAAAGGGTGACAAATTCTGGGGGGCACTCACCATGGGGCCTGTAGCACGCCCGAGCCATGCGTCTCTTCTGGGAGAGATGCGGTGTCTCGGGTGCGCACACTTGTCTCAGACTCCGTCACTGCTTCTCAGCAGTGGTATCAGTCTTCTTGGCCAGCTGCGCTTCCTCTGGGAAGTACAACATGAATTATAGTGCTTGCTCTGCTTCTAGCCCATTCCTGTTGCAGGACAAGACTTGGCATGGAGCACTGGAGCAAGCACTTGAGCCAAGAACTTCCTGCTGAAGATTAAGCCATTTGAAAATTAATTGAGTTAATTGTTCCCTCAGCTGCTATTTGGTCTGCAGGAAAGGCCTCTTATGCTTAGCTTTTCTGCTTATTTGCATGTATGAATGGATGAAACACATAAGAGTTTGGATTCGATATCCCACTTTATCACTACCTGAAGGAGTCTCAAAGCAGCTAACAACTCCCTTCCCTTCCTCCCCCACAACAAGCACTCTGTGAGGTGAGTGAGGCTGAGAGACTTCAGAGAAGTGTGACTAGACCAAGGTCACCCAGCAGCTGCATGTGGAGGAGCGGGGAAGCGGACCCGGTTCCCCAGATTACGAGACTACCGCTCTTAACCACTAAACCACACTGGCTCTCAAAAGGGGGAAGGGCTTGGGATTGGGCTAAATTAAATTGTGCTGGTTGGGGGGGGTATTGAGCGCAGGACACTATATAGCTCATGTTTAAATTACTGCCTTTGAAGCATACCACAATGAATTTTCAGAATAAAAAAAAATGCATTTTGAGGAGTTATTTCACCTATGAGAAATCTGCATGAGATTTTTGTTTTTCCCCTTCAGTTTTTTGTTGTTCTTTTGTTTTGCATCATGTTTTGGATCCAGTTCCTTGAGCAGCAGATGATGCTGTCGACCAAATGGGAAATGCTACAGCAACACCACAGGCGCCTTTGACTGGACTTAACCGTCCAGGGGTCCTTTATCTTTAGGGACAAGGGTGGCACTGTGGTCTAAACCACTGAGCCTCTTGGGCTTGCTGATCAGAAGGTCGGCGGTTCTAATCCCCGTGATGGGGTGAGCTCCCGTTGCTCAGTCCCAGCTCCTGCCAACCTAGCAGTTCGTAAGCACGCCAAAAAGTGCAAGCAGATAAATAGGTATCGCTCTGGTGGGAAGGCAAACAGCGTTTCCATGCGCTGCTCTGGTTTTGAGTTTCCGTTGCACCAGAAGCAGCTTAGTCATGCTGGCCACATGATCCGGAAAAACTGTCTGCGGACAAACGCCGGCTTCCTCGGACAGTAAAGTGAGATGAGCGCCACAACCCCAGAGTCGTCTGCAACTGGACTTAACTGTCAGGGGTCCTTTACCTTTTTACAGCAATATAGTCTGCAAAGTGTGAGCCTTCAAAGTACTGAATCGCTTTTTCCAGTCTTCTGCCCAAAACTTGAGGATGCAACTAAGCTGAGTGCAAGGACAGAAGGTACTGCTGTTATCAGAACCCCACCTACTGCAAGTGGTTGTGGAACACCCAGCTACAAGGTTGGAGGATATAATTAAAAAGGAACAGGCACTTTGGAAATTGCCTCAGACAATTGGAAAACTGGAGGTTATGCAAAACAATGGATAGGGTCTTGCTCTGAAGCTGCAATTGGTGGAGATATCTCAGGTGGCCTAGAAAACTCTGAGGGCATCTTCTATTGTTCTGTAAGTCAGAGATATAGCTCTGGAAGAGTAGGGTGTTGCTCCAGATGCATTACCTGCTCTAGTGGTAGCATAGGTAGATCAGCATCTTGTGGGAGTGAAGGATATGCTTCTCCCATTTTTGGTAAGAGAGCATTTTTGTAGGAGTAGTGTATATGACACTAGAGGTAAAGAGAGCTCTGAGATATGTGTAGCTCTAGAAGTTCAGGTTGCAGCTCCAAAGATAAGAGATACAATTGTATGCATGAGGAATGTAATTACAAAGGCTTAGGGAACTGCTGCAGGAAGAGTGTTTGGCCAGAAGATTGTAGAGATGAAGGAAGCTTTTTGGGTACTATGTTTGGCTCCAAACCTTCTGGAGAGGAGCAGTTCTGGAAGTAAGAGACCCAGTTTTGGAAGTGGGAAGGGTGGATATAGAGGTATTAGTAGTTTAGAGTGGGGAATGAATAGTCCACCAGAATGTGGAAGTGGAGGGTTTCATTTTGGGACAGTTGACTGTGGGTCAACTGAAGGTGAAGGACATGCCTACTGGCAAGGAACTACTATGTGAGCATTGGGGTTCATGGAGTTACCTGGGCAGGGAAGATTGATTGTTAAACCAGTCTGGAAACTGTAGATTTGTAAGAGGCAAATGGTCTCCTAACAGCTATCAGAACCCTTCACAGATGGATGGATGCGGGTGGCGCTGTGGGTTAAACCACAGTGCCTAGGGCCTTGCCAATGAGAAGATTGGCAGTTTGAATCCCCACAACAGGGTGAGCTCCCGTTGTTCAGTCCCTGCTCCTGCCAACCTAGCAGTTCAAAAGCACATCAAGTGCAAGTAGATAAATAGGTACCACTCTGGCAGGAAGGTAAACAGCATTTCTGTGCGCTGCTCTGTTTCGCCAGAAGCGGCTTAGTCATGCTGGCCACATGACCCAGAAGCTGTACGCCGGCTTCCTCAGCCAATAAAACGAGATGAGCGCTACAACCCCAGAGTCGTCCGCGACTGGACCTAACGGTCAGGGGTCCCTTTACCTTTATGGATGTTTGAAGTGGCATGATATTGCTTTAAATGTATCATGCAGATGGTTTCTATTGTACTATTGCATCAAGAATATGTGGCAGAATACACCCAAAAGTAAATACACCTGTCTGGAGAAGCCTGAAGTATATGGCAGACTGTACTCTTCTGAGTAACCAGAAGAATATTCTATTCATCCAGCAAAAAATATTTCCTCTGTAGGTGTGTTTTTCTTCCCCCCCGCCCACCTTAATAGATTCCTGTTCTTGAAATCTTTAGTAGCCCTAAGCCGTCGTCAAATTACAAGAGGCCTATATTTAATGGAGCAAATTGCATCTTAGATGGAAAAGGATCCTCCCTGCAGAAGGTGGTGAGCCTGGCATTCCTCATGAACCCAATAAAATTAAGGAATGCCTAAGTGAGGGGATTAACAAGGCAAATGAGTCTGGTCTAACTTTGCCACAGACACAGGGCTCAATAAATGCTGCCCGTTCTGTCTCAAAGGCAGACATGCCTTTTAAATGAAAGGGAGTTGGTTGCTGGATCAAGGCTGGAACAGAATCCCAGGGAGGTCCTTCCTCTTCTTGCCCCACAGTCATCAGACTTGGTGGCACCTCTGGAACAGGGCATGGTGAACTTTGGACGTGTCAGCTGGTCCAGAGGAATGTGATGAACAAGTGAATAGCCCAAGTGTATGGCCCCCTACAGACACACACAAACCCACACACCCAGAATCAAAACAACCATCTCCTCCCACAAAGACATTAAAATTTTGTGCCAGTTTAACCATTTTTGAATGAGTTACTTACAAGGAGATGTCTGATCGTGCAAGTATAGCTGTCTAGATCCAAATGCCAGAGGCAGATGCTTTTATTCCAGCCTCACGGAATCCCCTTTCCTTCATTCTGTGGAACTGTGTGAACATAACAGCACCAACCACATTTATATCCTGCCTTTTCTCCAAAGCGTTCAGGGAGGCATACATGACTCTCTCCCTGTCCCTTTTATCTGCAGAACAAACCTGTGAGGTATGTTAGCCTGAAAGAGAGTGGCATATCCAAGGTCCCCAGTCTACCCATTCATGGCTGACTGTGGATTTGAACTCTGTCTCTGAGATCTTAGTCCAGCAGTCTAACCACTACACTGGCTTTCACATCCTTTCTTTCCCTCCATTAGCTTCTCAGGAAAATGTCTGTCCACCCCTTGACCATATACAATAAGATACATGAAAGCATTAAGTGGCAAGAGAGATTTTCATTTATTGCCATCATGGATGTTTGCACTTTGCAAGCTGGTTTCCGTCTGCCATCTGTGTAAAAAGGTAAAGGTCCCCTGACCGTTAAGTCCAGTCGAGGACGACTCTGGGGTTGCGGCGCTCATCTCGCTTTAGTGGCCGAGGGAGCCAGCGTTTGTCCACAGACAGCTTCCAGGTTATGTGGCCAGCATGACTAAGCCACTTCTGGTGAACCAGAGCAGCGCACAGAAACAGCGTTTACCTTCCCGCTAGAGTGGTACCTATTTATCTACTTGCACTTGATGTGCTTTTGAACTGCTAGGTTGGCAGGAGCAGTGACTGAGCAAAGGGAGCTCACCCCATTGTGGGGATTCGAACCGCTGACCTTCTGATCGGCAAGCCTTAGGCTTTGTGGTTTAGACCACAGCGCCACCTGCATCCCTTGCCATCTGTGTACAACAGCACTTATTTCCATGCAAGCTGCTTGTCTCAGAAATACTGATGGTATTTCTCATTTAAGTCAGCAAATGACTCACTTGCTGGGTTGTAGCTTAGCCTTGATGCTTTCTTCAGCTCCACCATTGCAGGTTGCTTACCTGGTTTCATATTTACTCAAAGGTCCAGACCTTAACTAGCATTCCAGTCCTGAAAAGTAGCTGAGTGACCAAGAACTGCTAGAGGCTGGGCTAATCCAAATTAAAAAAATGATTATGAGGCATGTGAACCGCAGCACTTGCTGTCCTTGCTGAGCGAGAGGCAGGAGAGCCAGTGGCTTCAATTAGAATGCTTTTTACTGACAGATGTACAGCTGCTGGCATTTTGCCACACATGAAGAAATATGTTAAATCCAGGACGACAAATCAACATACTACAATGCAGGCAGTTTTTCAGGCCTTGATGAGGAGAATGGAACTGCTACTGCGGGGGCTCTCTCCACTAACTCTCCTGCAGGATCATCTGGTGTACAGACTACCCCAGAAGGTGCTGGACTCTCCTGCAATGGAAGTTTTAAAGCAGAGGTTGGGTGTCCATCTGCCATGGGTGCTTTAGTTGAGATTCCTTCATTGCAATGGGTTGGGTTAGACAACCCATACAATTCTATGGTTCTATGATTCTGCTGTATGCATGGGTGGGTGTAAGTGCAGCTGGTGCGATTCCTGCCAGCAGGATCTAGTGTAATGCATCAAAATGGAGCAATGGGGGGGGGGGCAGGACAAAGTTTGCCTGGGTCTATTGGATCAGGAGCCGGCCCCACTGCCATCACATGACAGCATTTCTGATGGTTTGTTGTTCTTCAGTTCTATAAATTTGTGCCTTTGTAGAAAACTGGATGATGCTAATGGTTCTCTTCATTTCTTGTTGCTTGCATTAATTGTGTGTCTACACAACACCATCCCAGTACAGTGGAACCTCTACTTACCATCACAATCTGTTCCAGCTGCCCGTCCTTTAGGCAAAATGGGTTGCTGGTAGAAGCGCCATTGTGTGCATGTGCAGATGGCGGCAGCCGCTTCTACGTTTGCACGAATCACAGCAAACCTGGTATTTACTTCCGGGTTTGCCGCAGTCACGACTTGGATCGGGCCCAAGTAGAGGCGGTCGTAAGTAGAGGTTCTATTGCACAATGATACCTTGGTTTACAACTATAATCCATTCTGGAGGACCTGTTGTAAACCAAAACAGGTTGTAACGCAAGGCGTTCTTTCACCAATGGGGCCTCCAAGAAGGGGGGATTGTAATTCCCCCAAAATGGATTGTAATCCAAAAAAAGGGAGACACACTTCCAGGTTTGACGTGGTTGTAATCCAAAATGGTTGCAAACCAAGGTACCACTGTATGAGAAACATCTTCTGAACAGATAAGGGTGATAGTAACAACAAACTATCATGCTTCAGCTTTTATATTGTATTCCCCCCCCAACCCCAACCCCCCAGGCAGTATTGCAATAATCATTGCACTGTAAGCTATACAGAAGCAAGGAGAAGAGTGTGTTCATGTTTCCATAATTTTCCAGCCAACCAGCTGGCTCCACTCACTGATCTGTTCATGCTATAAATAATAAAAGGGTAGATGTGCCAGCTGTGCATGTTAAAGGCACAATCATTTGATTTAAAATGGAATGGCTTTTTGAGATGTGTCAATAATAATGAGCAACAAAAATAGTAGGCATGAGATGTAGTCTTGATTTACGCCCCCCCCCATGTAATCCTGATTATGTCAGAGGTGGGCAACCTGGATGCATTATAGCCATAGTTGGACTCAGTGGCGTAGCGTGGGGGGTGCAAGGGGGGCCGGCCGCACCGGGCGCAACATCTGGGGTTAGGGCAAATCCACGGGTTAGGGGGCGCAAATCCACGGGTTAGGGGGCGCAAATTACTTGCCTTGCCCCGGGTGCTGATAACCCACGCTACTCCACTGGTTGGACTCCAACTCTCATCAGCTGTAGTCCAGCAAGAACTGGAGGGCCTCAGGTTACCCATACCTGTTACATATCTTAGAGAGGACTTTTACACCTCGTTTTTTATGATTTTAGTTCTGAATTTCAAAAGTTTGCAAAACGATACATACATTCCAAATACACATCCGTTTCACATTTGACTTCCCCTCCGTGGTTCCCCCTGTAATTTCTAAATTTGTTGCATATTATAAATATTCTGTCTTTTCCAAATTGCACTCCAAAAAGTCTTCAACTGCTGTTCTTCATTCAAATCCTACCTGCATTTTTACATGTTTGCAATAATTCTTTAAATATTCAACAAAAGGTTTCCACTCCGCCTTAAAGTCTGCCTCTTCTTGATCTCTTGATAGTTAAATTTGCTAATTCAGCGTATTCCATCAGTTTTAGCTGCCACACTTCTTTAGTAGGTATCGCCTGATTTTGCCATTTTTGTGCATTTAAGTGCCATGCCAGCCTCCGCAGTGTGGTGCCAAGTGCCAGTCACGCTTCATTGCGTTTGTTGATGGAATAAAGTTTCGTGAGCCTATTTATTTATTTATTTATTTATTTATTTATTTATTTATTGTGAAACTCATATTTTGTCATTTTCTCTCTCTCTCTCTCTCTCTCTCTCTCTCTCTCTCTCTCTCTCACACACACACACACACACACACACACACCCCTCAGTGATGACACCCGGAGCTGCCCACACCCACCGCAGCCCCCTTCCTTCGCCGCTGCATGGAAGATGGGGCAGGATGGTGGCATCCGCATGAGGCAAATTGCAAAGGGCCTTCCTGAAGCCATTTAGCTTGAGCCTAATTGCCTTATGGAAAACAGATTAATTAGATAACACAACATCATCACCCAGCTGCTTGCAAGCCAAGCGACTTCTCCCCATTTCAGATTACTTCATTGGCATAAGGTTCTCTTTCTTTGATGTCTCCTTTTGTATGCATGTTGAAAAATGCATTTCATTTGCCATTTATGACTTCCAAGTCAACCAGTCCCATGGATTAAACTGATTGCTATCTTGAGGCCAAGCCCATCTTATTGAAGGTATATAAAGCCTCAACTTCCAGTGGACATGTGAAAAGGGGTTCCATTCTCTTCCCCTCTCTCTGGGACATCGGGTTGCAGCTCAGCTTTGCTTCAATAATCTCTGTCCCATCTCTGAATAAGCCATCATGAGCCGGCAGTGCTTCAGTTCCCGGTCCCTTAATGGAAGACGGCCATCATCTGGCTCGGCCATCAGCAGTGGATTTAGGGGTGGCAACAGTCTGTCTTCCATCTGCTACACCGGAGCAGGCAGATGTGGTGGCTACAGCAGCATAAGCCACTATAATATCGGCCGTAGCAGAAGACTTTCTGGTGGAAGCCTTGGTGGATACGGAGGAAGTTCTGGTGGATACAGTGCAGGCTTTAGGGACTTCAGTGGTTTGGGCTATGGTCCTGGGCCACTGGGCTATGGTTTTGGGCATGTAGGTTATGGTGCTGGCATTGGCAGGCCTGGAGGCTTTAGTAGCCGAAGTGCAGGGGCCTATGGCACAGCTGGAGGAGTCGGCAGCCAAAGCCTTGGAGGCTACGGTGGCGACGGAAGTGGTAGCTACAGATATGGTGGCTTCAGCAGCCGAAGTTTTGGTGGTGTCTGTGGCAGAGGCTATAGGACAGTTGGCTTTGGCAGCCCGAGTCTGGGTGGTGGTGTGTATGGCAGCAGAAGCATTATTTGTGGCCGTCCTGTTTGTGGGGGTTTGGGCTATGAGCCCATTGGCCGTTTTGGTGACTGCAGGGGGATCCAGTCGGTCAGGGTCAATACAAACCTCTTGAGGCCCCTTTGCATACAGGTTGATCCAGAGATCTCTAGAGTGAAGGTGGAGGAGCGAGAGCAAATCAAATGCCTCAATGACAAGTTTGCCTGCTTCATCGATAAGGTGAGATTGTATGGTGAGCCTGCTCTGGTGCATTCCGTTTGAGTTAGCCTCTTGTGAAGAGACAAAGAGATGTTTTACTTTTCAAAGAGCTTCTAGTAGTTTTTGTGTCTGGGATTAAGTGGGGAAATGCAAGGATGTATAACCGTTTGGACTGCATGTTTAGTTTCCGAGTTACTCAACTTATAATTACATTTCTCCTTGCCTTTTAAAAACATATTTCATTTCTAGGCCTGTCAATCAATGAAATAAAACTGCCTAATCAACTATGTTTATTTACTAATCAACTAATCAAAATGTTTATTGAAATATTAATTATTTAAATAGTTTTGCATATAACTAAAAAATTCAGGGCAAATATCCCTTTAGAGCATTAAAGGGCAGTGAGATAATGTCCACACTACAGTAACACACCAGAACCAAAACAGCCCTTATTAACAAAAGCGATTCTAATGCCTCCAGACTGATTAAAATTGGCCTGCATTGGTTATTTTATTTCTTTTTTAAGATGTATATTGTGTATGGTGTTGGAGATAAAGAGATAAAACAGAGTTTAAAACAAAAATCCACCAAAAGTAATAGTCCTTCAATCTGGACATACTATCATAAAAAGCCTGCAAGAAGAAAGCAAGGTTTTATTGGGTGCCAAAATATATACAATGCAGAAGCCAGACAGAGGTCAGAGGGGAGAATATTCCACAGGTGGGGTGCTACTGGGCAAGACTGCATGGGGAATGCATTCCTTCAGGCACTCAGACCCCGAGTCATTTAGGGTTTTGCATATTGTACTGGTGACTAATAGGCATCTAGCATTAATATTTAAGAACTGGTGTCATAAGATCCCTTGCAAATGTGCCTGATGATGATCTGGCTGCTGCATTTAGAACTAGTTATGATCTCCAGACCGTCTACATGGGTAGACCCTTGTAGAATGCATTTCAGTAATCCAACTGTGAGATTACCAGGGCATGGATAAAATAGGCTAGAATCCTAGTGCGAAAACCTGCAGAACCAAACTGTGCAGATTCCTAAAATCCTGACCAGCAGCCTCTTGGAGACTGCGTGAAAAGAGGCAAGTTGCAGCACAGCACTCAGCAGTGGCCAGCACAACTCATGGCCAGAATGAGCAAGAGGGAGTTTAGCTGTGAGTTGTGCCACGTTGCTGGATGCTCTGCATCCTCCAACTTCTTTCCTATGGTCTATGGATGCAGGTGGCGCTGTGGTCTAAACTACAGAGCCTAGGGCTTGCTGATCAGAAGGTCAGCGGTTTGAATCCCCGCGATGGGGTGAGCTCCCGTTGCTCGGTCCTAGCTCCTGCCAACCTAGCAGTTCGAAAGCACACCAGTGCAAGTAGCTAAATAGGTACCACTCCGGCAGGAAGGTAAACAATGTTTCCGTGTGCTGCTTTGGTTTCGCCAGAAGCGACTTAGTCATGTTGACCACATGACCCGGAAAAACTGTCTGCAGACAAACGCCAGCTCCTTTGGCCTGTAAAGCGAGATGAGCGCCGCAACCCCAGAGTTGTCTGCGACTGGACTTAACTGTCAGGGTCCTTTACCTTTTTACCAAGCAGGGCCTCCTTCTCCAGCTTCTTTAAAGCAAGAGGTCCATGGAAGCAAATAAATCCCTCTGGGTTTTCACATGCATTGAGTGTGTGGGTACAAATGGCTGCCCCCTTTTCTTGTCTGCTCTAACTTATGGAGGTGATGGAAATGCATCATTTCCAGCTGCCTTATAAAAACCCAGAGGGGTCTCAAGATTTCAGTAGCGCCCTGCGCAATGCCAAAAATCAGTGACTCCCACCTCTCGTCTTCGATTCTACGTGATAGCACTGCCTGCAGTGCCCCCAAGGCTCTGTGCCCAATGCAACCAAACCAGTCATGCTCTCCTAAATCTGCCTTGGACAAACCCCACTCAACCCAGTATTGTCTTTGCAAACAGACAACAGCTCTCTAGGTGTTCAGACAGTGGAGACTCCCATCCCTATTTTGAGGTGCTGGGAAAATGAACCTGGGACCTTCTGCTTGGGGAAAAAAATGCTGTACCACTGTCCTGTGGCCCCTCCCCAGTTCTATTTAAGCAGAAATGGACTGAACTCTTTCAGACCCTTTGGAATTTAAACTTGAAAATCATTTTGTGTGTGTGTGTGTAATATTAAACAATTTATACTCCACTCTGTGTATTTTGATGTTTCCTTTGGATGAAGTTGAATTGGGAACTGAATGTGACCCAAACTAGTTTCTTTAGTAAAGCGACAAATGTGAACTGGACTTATTTATTTATTATTTTTTAAAATGGATTTTCCAAGCTCTGGTTCTGTGTGGCTTGCTCCCAGGCCAAGTCTTAACTTGATTAACAATTAAATTGATTATGACTGCACATTTAGATAAAACTTGCTTGGGAGTAAGCCCCATTCAACATAGGAGGGCAAACTGTCGATTCTGAGTCAATAAACATAGGATTGCACTATAAGGCTTGCAGCTCTGTCTATTTGCAAACCATTCTTTTTTCCCAATGGCAGATTTAAATGCTCTTGTTCTATAGTTTGTCACTGTATACTTAAAAGTAGTCATTTCTTCTCCCATCACATTCCCTAAGCAGTTACAGCTGTACTGCACAGTATACTACCCATCATCTCAGTTCCGGGGAATCACAAGTGGGAGAATGCTGTTACACACAAGGTACTGCTTGTGGGTTTCCAACAGGCATCTGGCTAGCTATTGTGAGAACAGAACAATGGACTACAATGGGCCTTTGGTTTGATCCAGCAGAGCTCTTTATGTTCCTAGATAATTGTGGGTTCACTGTGTTTCTTCATTGTCAACTCAACTCTTCTGTTGGCTTTAGAAATGCATAAAACGCCAATGCCTGGTTCTGGCAAAAAAACAAAAAAACTCCAACCAATTGGATTCAAGAACTGGGGAGGATATTTTTCTCCACCTCATAGGAAGACCTAATAGGTTCCTGTGTTTAGTAGACTATCACCATGGCTCCATTTTAATTGCAGGTGAGGCACCTGGAGCAGCAAAACAAGCTTTTGGAAACCAAATGGAATTGCCTTCAGCAACAGGGGCCTGTTGAGAAGAAAACCATTGACCACCTGTTTGAGAACTACATCGCAACCTTGAGGAGGCAGCTGGATCTTTTGCTGAATGAGCGGGAGCAGCTGCAATGTGAGCAAGCTAAATTCCAGGATGTGGTTGAAGAGTACAAATGCAGGTAAATGGTGGGCTGTCTTCCCCCAAAAAGGTCTGGTTTAAGAAATGAGTAAGTGGCCTATTTCTCCTGGGATGCTGCGTCCTCTAACCATTTGTGATGGTTCTAAGGCACAGCTATCAGCAATTTGAGAAGAATAATGCTGGCCAACCTTATAGGGCTATAGTAAAGATTATGGTGGTAGTGTGACTAAAATGTTTGGACACTTGAAATGTGCTTTATAAAACAAGTTCTAAGTGTTACGTTTATGTTATTTTCATTCTGAGTTCTACGAGATAGATTCAGTGGAGAAATATTGCCTAGTTCAATATGATGAACATGCTCGCCCTTCTTTCACCCTGTGCTTCTCAGCTATGCTGAGTCCCAAGCCAGAATCTCCCCAATGCAAGTCTAGCCTTCTGTCCATGCCCAGACAGTGGTTCCCAGACACTTTGCAGTAGAGCTGATTCTCAGGAACCTTTGTATCTCCTTCTGTTCTCCACTGCAAGGTATGAAGAAGAAATCAACCGGCGTATGGCTGCGGAAAATGAATTTGTGTTGCTGAAAAAGGTGAGTCAAATTGGTTTCGAAGAATGGAAAAGGCAGTTAATTAAAATGTTCAAAGAGTTGGAGGCATGGCATGGCCATTACACTTTGCCCGGCTTGAGAAGCTCCCCCCAAAGCATCTTCTAAGCACAGTGCTGGAAAAAGAGCTTTCTTTTTATCCATCCATATTCTTCTTACTAGGTACCTTATAATAAGCCTATCTTTGTGTGCATGTTGTCTATATTATAGCAGAAGTAGGGAACTGATGGCCTTCCAGATGTTGATAGACTCAGCCCCACCATTGGCTCCAGCCAGGTGGATGGTGGAATTTGTAGTCTGGCAACATCTAGAAGGTTGTGTGTACCCTATACCCTTTTAAAAAATTTTTTAGAAAGGCCCTATAAAATCATGGTATACATACGTATGCAATGCTACAGTGATTTTTTCCCCTTTTAATCTAAGAGTCGAAAGCATGTAAAGTGCAAGTAGATAAATAGGTACTGCTCCGGCAGGAAGGTAAACGGCATTTCCGTTCGCTGCTCTGGTTCGCCAGAAGTGGCTTAGTCATGCTGGCCACATGACCCGGAAAAACTGTCTGCAGTCAAATGCTGGCTCCCTCGGCCTATAGAGTGAGATGAGCGCCACAACCCCAGAGTCGTCCGTGACTGGACCTAATGGTCAGGGGTACCTTTACCTTTTTTAGAATCAAGCAAATACCAATGGATGTCAGGTTACAGACAGTAAAACTGTGGGGTTCACTCTGTGGCAGCTACAGTGGATTGCAGGGAGTGACATGGTACAATTCTAAGCATCTGTACTCAGAAGAAAGTCCCATTGAGCGCAATGAGACTTACTCCCTGCAGTGAGAGCCACTTCAAATGTGTGAAAATATACCAATATGGGAAGCACAGTCCCATAAGTATATATTGTTTGGAAAAGTTCTGGTAAGTTGCACATTGACAGAAAGATTCCCTTCCTCTGACTGTGCCACTACTTCTCTCACCTCCACTTGAAAGAAGTAGATAACATAAGAATGGTTGATTTAATTATCTGCCATATTAAAGCTCAGGTCTTTCTTGACTGAAAGTATGGAGACCTCCTCTCCTCTCCTCTCCTCTCTCTCTCTCTCTTAAGCAAGCCTTGTGGTCACTGAATTACAAGAGAAGTATTTATTGTGTCTTGTCTTTCAGGATGTGGATTGTGCCTACACCGGCAAAGTGGAGCTGGAGGTGAAAGTGGAAGCTCTACGACAGGAGCTGGAGTTCCTCAGATGTGTCCATGAAGCAGTAAGTATTTCTCATGATTTATTTTGGATCTCTGTTTTCTTAACTTAAATTCATTTTTTCACATTTCTGCAGCAATTCGCGATTTTTGAAATAAGAGAAACAAATCCTCATGAAATTTCGCCTGCAGTTTAGTATGAATATCTCCTAATAAACACATTTTATATGAAGTTTTCACCAATGTACAATTTTTTTCAAGCAATGTCCCCTAAAATAAAGCAATTTTGCATGCTATTTTCCCCAGCATATCCATTCTTGTGAACATTGGTTGGAGAACTGCATTGTAAAATTCGATAGATCCACCTTTAAATGTGAGCCGAATCAAACTAATTCCCCATGCCAATTTCCAAGGCAACCGGAAGACAGCTTTAGATAGTTCATCCATCTCTACAGCTAATGAAATAGTGTCTGCTATTAATACTGGATACAGCAGCAAGCTTTAAAAGTATAAACTAATCATCATCCACATTAAAATTATTACCTTGCCCTTCACCATCAGGTACCCGGGTGGGTTACAACACTTTAAAAGTCAGAACTAAAACCATTTAAAATGTGTTACAGTCACAAGAATAGAGTGGCCGCATGGAACAGCCCAAACTGTATCCCTCCAGTATGGACAATTAATGACCTGCTAAAAAAAAATCAATTATATGTTTTCTTTTCAGGAAATAGAAAGCTTACAGACAACAACAGCTGACACCAATGTTATTGTGTCTATGGACAACAACCGAGAACTGGACATGGAGGGGATCATTAACTCTGTGAGGTGTCAGTATGAGGAGATTGTACAGAGAAGCAAGGACGAGGTCAATGCTCTTTATGAAACCAAGGTAAACATGATATAGGACTGTCTGAAACAGAGAGGAGCAAATGCCATCGATTGCTACCACTGTTTTAGATAGCTGAATCCACAGAGGCAAAAATAAAGGCATCCTTTCTCTTTGATTTTAGTTCAAAGATCTGCAGTCCACCTATGGGCATCACTGTGACGCTTTGGCTAAGGGCCGCCATGAAATCCAGGACCTGACTCGCCTTATCCAGCGACTCAAGGCTGATATGGAAAATGCCAAGAAACAGGTGAGAGAGGTGAAGTCGAACAGGAGAAGGTTGAGCAGCAGAAATCATTTTCCTGCTCTTGATGTACACCAGGGATAGTCAATGAGGAGCCTTCTAGGTGCTTTTTGTCAATGGGAGATGTAGTCCATCAGGGATGGTAGGAGCCAACAGCACCTGGAGGTCACTTCATTGGCCACCCCAAGGTTCACACTGACCTTTGTGCTCACCATTCAGAACTGAAAGAAACATTTTGTATTTATTCAAAAATGGGAGGCAAAGGAAGGAAAATTCCCAGTCCTGCTGTAATAAAAGTTAAGGCATTAATGCTGTCTTAGCTTGCTAGATTCATTGGTTTATATTCTACTCATTCCAAAACCTGAAACCTCATTGATAATTAAAAAAACCCACCTGCTCATACGTAATTTCCATTCCTGTTTGTACCAGCTGTTCCATTCCTGTTTGTACCTGTTTGTTCCCCTCCAAGAAGTCATCTGATTTCCCCACCACCACCCTACGTTTCCTCTTTCCTGCCTCAGCTGTTTCCTTCACACCATAGAGTTGAAAGACACATCTGGCTGCTGCTCATTTCTTAATTTCTAATGATTAGCCTGGACTAAACTGAATCAGAAGAATCACATACGGCTCCAGAATCTGGGGCTGCATGCATACCATACTCTTAAAGCACATTCTGCTGCCATCCCCCAATAATTCTGGGACCCTCAGAGAACTATAAATCTTAGCCCCTTAAGAAACTACATTTCTCAGGATTCTTGGGTATGTGTGTGCTTTGAATGTGCTTCAAAAGTATGGAATGCATGTAGTCTGTGACTGTCTACTTAGACTGGGCCAGGAGGCAGAGTAGGTGCAGATCTTTCTCCTACCCATTGAATGTTATTACACTGGGGATGACCTTTCAAGCCCTAAACGGCCTCGGCCCAGTATACCTGAAGGAGCATCTCCACCCCCATTGTTCTGCCTGGACACTGAGGTCCAGCTTTGAGGGCCTTCTGGCGGTTCCCTCACTGTGAGAAGCAAAGTTACAGGGAACCAGGCAGAGGCCTTCTCGGTAGTGGCGCCCACCCTGTGGAATGCCCTCCCATCAGATGTCAAAGAAATAAACAACTATCCGCTGTTTAGAAGACATCTGAAGGCTGCTCTGTTTAGGGAAGCTTTTAATGACTGATGTTTTAATGTATTTTTAATCTTTTGTTGGAAGCTGCCCAGAGTGGCTGGGGAAACCAAGCCAGATGGGTGGGGTATAAATTATTATTATTATTATTATTATTATTATTATTATTATTATTATTATTAATTCATGGACCAACTCTTTTCTCTCTTTATCTGTGCCTTTTGAAGATTGATGTACTACAGACAGCTATCGCTGACAACGAGCAGCGTGGTGACTGTGCCCTTAAGGATGCCAAGGCAAAACTTGCGGAGGTGGAGAACGCCCTGCAGTGCTCTAAGGATGAACTTGCCCGCCTGCTAAGGGATTACCAGGATTTGCTGAATGTCAAGATGGCTTTGGACATTGAGATTGCTATGTACAGGTCACTTCTGGAAGGAGAAGAGAGCAGGTGGGTGGGAAAAAAATTAGCGCCCATGCAATACTCATACTCCCTTGCTGGAACGTTGCTTATATTGCTCTTTGGAATGTAAATATAGAGATTTTGATGAACAACCTAAAATCAACAATAATATTGCATTGATAAAACGAATACAGAATAAATGAATAGATCAGATTACTACATCATAGAAGGATCACTCCTCAGGGAGCGCTTTGGTTAAGATGCTGAATTAATCAGCTGGAATCCAGGAAGAAATCCTGTTATCAAGTTATCTCAATAATGTGTGGTTGATTCTTCACTATTACTAAGTTTTGAAATGTGGCCAAATAATATATGATATGATTGAACCTAGTAAGCTTACACAAAAATCTTGCCTTTCAATTATTCACTATTCCTCAAAGTCACATTTCAAAAGTGAGATTAGGAAATATTAAAGAAAATTTGAAAATAATTTGAATTCTGAAATATGGGGGGGGGGACAAAACACATTTTAACTACTGCTGCTACTATTGAATCCCCAATTACTACAGAATTGTGGCACTCTTGTAATATTAACATTTTCTTCTCTTTTCTCAACAGGATATGTAGTTCTACTCCAGTTAACATAGGTAAGTAACTTTAAAGCTATATATTATTGCATTTGGACGCGGGTGGTACTGTGGTCTAAACCACAGAGCCCAGGGCTCACTGATCCTGTTGTTCGGTCCCTGCTCCTGCCAACCTAGCAGTTCAAAAGCACGTCAAAGTGCAAGTAGATAAATAGGTACCACTCCGGTGGGAAGGTAAACGGTGTTTCTGTGCGCTGCTCTGGTTCACCAGAAGCGGCTTAATCATGATGGCCACATGACCTGGAAGCTGTCTGCAGACAGACACCGGCTCCCTTGGCTTATAGAGCGAGATGAGCGCCGCAACCCCAGAGTCGTCCGCGACTGGACCTAATGGTCGGGGTGCCTTTACCTTTACCTTTATTATTCCATTGAAAAATGCTATTCATTTCACTTAGAGGCCTTAGAAGTGTGTGTCTGAGTAACTGTTTCTTTTCCTCTATTCTTGTAGCTGTGTTGGGTTGCTCCAACATCTCTCCAGGCGGTGGAGCTGCATATGGTGGTACCTTGGGAGGAGGTGGTGGATTTGGAAGGAGATGTGGCTATGGACTTGGATCAGAAGGACAAAGTGCCAGCGGCGGTGGAGGATTCAGTTCCAGAAGTGGAAGGCTGAACTACAGAGCTGGATTTAGCTCTAGGAGTGGAGGGTACCTTTCGAGATGCACAATGAGCTCGGGATTTGGGCAATGCAATACCAGTAGTGTGGCTCCCTGTGGACCTAGGGATTGTGGCTTAGGATCCATAGGTAGTGGAGGCTTTAGTTCTAGGAGCAGAGGATACAGTTCCAGAAGCGGGGGTTACAGCTCAAGTGGACCATGCATTTCCTCAGCTGGTGGAGGCTACACCACTGAGAGCACAGGAGGCTGTGGAGTGACCCACACCTCTGAGTGTTCAAGCGGTGGCTATGCCACTGGCGCCGCTTCTTCCACTAATGCTGGATGCAGCAGTGGAGACGCGAGACGCAACTCTGGGAGTGGATGTCGAACAGGGTATGGAGGAAGCTGCTCCATCATCAGATAAAGTTCATACCCAGAATATTGTTTGGGGGCAGTGGGGGATGTTTCTGTTTGCTGAGGAAAGCAATATACCATTATCCATCACTGCATTTTGTGTTAAAAACGAGGAAGAACTTGGTATTAAGGAATCCCCTTTCTTTGGCCTTTTAACTCCCCCCACCCCTCCCAAAGTCATAATATATGTTGGTCCAGAACACCTTGATTCTGAACATCACTACAGAAGTGGTGGGTTTTTGCCACATGATGGGTTTTGCCATAGGGGTGAGAAGGGTGTCAGAGAGGGCAACCTCGCTGAGAAACCCCCACCATTTCAGTCATTGCATTGTATCCAACTAAGTTATAATCAGAGTAGACCCATTTAAATTAATGGACCTAAGTTAGTCATGTGTCCACTAGCTTCAGTGGATCTCCTCTGAGAAGGGCTAACTTTGGTTAGAACCCGTAATTATTGACAACCTCTTGCCTCATGATATGGCACCATCCTTTCATGAAGATTTCTGCACCTAGTAATGTTGGCTGTTTGCTGGGTGACTTAAAGTAGTCAATAATATTCATATTGAAGTCCAGAAACCCAGGGGAGACATTTTGGGTGGATTTCAGCATCATGCTATGGTGAATGTCCCACCAGCACAAGCATTGCAACTTGCCAGGTGGAATGGTCCTCTCTCTTTGCCCCTTGCGTGTTGTTCTGGAGGTTCTCCCAATGCCCTCCAAGCCAATTTCAGGGGGCATGAGGGGGGATAAGAAGGTGGAAAGCCCCTTTGCATGAGGGGTGGCCCTCACACAGGGCTTGTGCTGATGGGACTCATTAGGTGAATCCCACACTATGTCAAGGGCATTGTAGGAAATTAAAATGGTTGATCTTCAGGCTCAGCCACGTAGTATGAGCAGGGCTTCCCACCTGGGTGCTGGAATCCTGGCAGCTATATGAGGATGCTGTGGGTTGTATTCAACTAACCCTTACTCGGGTAGATCCATCAAAATCAGTGGCCAAGACTAACTGGGCCCCCATCTGCACTATTCATTTAAAGCATAAAAAGTCATTACTCCTCCAAAGAATTCTGGGAACTGAAGTTTGTTGAGGGTGCTTGGGAGATCCCATTCCCCTCACAGAGTGACAGCCCCCAGAGGTCCCTGGGAAGAGAGACTGATGGATAAACCACCCTGGGAACTGTAGCTTTGTGAAGGGAATAGGGCTCATCTAGCAACTCTTGGCACCCTTGACAAAATACTGTTCCTTGATTTTTTAAGAGAAGCCAAAACTGTTTAAAGTGGTGTGATACTGCTTTAAATGTATGACACATGTCTCATGTGCATTCGTTTTATGGGTTTGCCTTGAGTAAAAGTTATTTGAACACAACCCTGTGTTTCTAATGCTAGCCCTTGTGAACAGCTTCAGAAACTTAATCTAACAATTTTTGGAGGTAGTTTGATTGACCTGAGAGATGGTGGTGGTTGATTCCTCCTATTATAATATTTATTACTCAATGGATCAGAGAAAACCATCTTAGGTCCATTACATTAGATGAGGGGTAGGGAACCTCTGGTCATCCAGATATTCTTGAATTATACTGACTGGGGTTGGTGGGAGTTGGAAGCCAACAGCATCTGGAGGGCCACATGTTCCTCATCCCTGCATCCCACAGAACATCTGTATTTCTTTGATCATATGTGAACTATGCTTGCATCAAAGTTATATGTGAAGATGCTGTCTGTTCCTAGCTCAGATAAGTACTGTTTCCAATTGTTCATGGGAAAGCAAATACTGTTATATATTCTTTTTTGTAGTTCCCAGTGGAAATAACACTTTTCTCCTCATTGCTACTGGTGGGAACAGATTTAATAGTTATTCCCATTTTCCAGAGATCCCAGGGGGTTGTAATTCTGTGAGAAGGAGATAGAATATTCTATAACAGAAAATGTTCAGTACTCCACTAAACTATCACTCTCAAAATCCTTGGGGTAGCTGTTAAATGTTCAAAAAACCAACATGTATTTCTCATGTAAATATGGCTTCATCTCTCTGCTGTGTAATTGTATCTTCTGAGGTTAAATAAGGATCAGTTGATAAATCTCTTTGTAGTAACTTGAACAAAGAGTACTAATGGCTTACACTTCTTATTTTCCACTCAATATACATGAAAGAAAAGCTTTGTGATCATTATGCCTATATGTGATTACTATCACACTGCCTGCCCGCCACTTATCAAACAGCTCTCCCTTTTTCTTTGTCTGGCAAATAAACAGTATCTGTAAATCTTCTTGTGTCAGATGATTATTTTTAATATGAGGTGGTTCAAGGTAGGGATTGGGGATAAATTTGATTCTGCTCACATTTAAAAGCGAACCTACCTATTTTACAATTTCTGAAACAATGTGTGAACAAAAACGCATCCATCCTTCAAAATCTACACTTTTCTGAATTTTGCAATGCAAGTAGTATGTATGGCAAGGCATATATTAGGGTAAAAAGGTGTGCATAGAAATGCATATATTAATGAAACACAACAAAAGTGCATTATATTAGGGAGAACTGCTTTGCAAATATGTATGTATTAGGCACACAACAAGTATAGACATTAGGAGAAATTTGCACTAAAAAGCTGATGAATTCTCAAACTGCCCATCTGTAGCTTATGGTCAACCTGTAAAACAGGGGTAGTCAATGTCCTCCAGCTGCTGTTGGATTCAAAGTCCCATCAGCCCAAGCCACCACATTCAGTGGGTTAGAGATGATGGGAGTTGTTGTCTAACAATATCTGGAGGGTGGCAGATTGGCCGCCCTTGCTTAAAGATCCATCTTTAAGCCATCTAAACCAGGCTTCCACAACCTCGGCCCTCCAGATGTTTTGAAACTACAATTCCCAGCATCCCTGACCACTGGTCCTGCTAGCTAGGGATCATGGGAGTTGTAGGCCAAAAACATCTGGAGGGCCAAGGTTGAGGGAGCCTGATCTAAACTATAGGATACAGCTATATTATCACAACTGCTCAGAAACTGAACACATCTATTGAAGGTTGGCTTCCTTTGTTTGGAATGATAGTTATAGGTGGAATATTATGCTTCGAAATGACATTGCTTCATTTATCATTTTGATTGGAAAGTTATATGGCCTTGACTTTGATTTTTTTTTTAAAGAAATCCACTTTTTTCTACCTGTTCAAAACTCAATTGCAAAAAGAGATTTCTTTAGGAGGAGAGTAATCATTGGCCCTAGACTCCGAGAAGTAGAACAGAAAAGGCATTGACTGGACTACCAGGAGGTAGTTTTACACTACTTACATAGTCCTTTGCATGTACCTGTACCATACTTTGCTATACTATATATGCCCACTTCCAGAACAGGTTTTCACCCCCCTTCTGGAAATCGTGGCAATATAAATATAAGTTTGTTCTGGATCCTCTGAGAACAAAACTACAAAAAACAATTTTGTGTGCCCTGTAAAAATAATATTCACTCTTTTAGATTCAGACAAGAGTATCAGTGTCATATACACTGAAAAATTATATCTTGCTTTCCATGGAAAATTATTGCACTGGGACATTATTTGATGTTTATGAAATTCTCCCAGGATTATTATTAATATTTTTAGAGGGAGAGCAAGTATTACCAAATCTTATTTCCAGAATGGTACAGTTTTAAGTGTTCTGAATCCAATCACTATGATATACATGGACTTTGTGCAGACTGCTGTGTATATCATTTGGTATATTTTTTTATAGGTTACAATGATAACATCACAGCCCCAGAATAAATGCTGATGAGATTTTGGGATCACAACGGCACCTTCATTCACTCTCCCCTTTTGCTCTTAAAAGTGGATCCCTCTGTGTTATACTTGCTTGGGGGCAAGGTCTGCGTTCAAGGCCTTAGCTTGCCCTCTGCACCACGTGTTAAGAAGGATGCTGATCAGGTGTGGTCTCACCTGCGGCCCTCCAGCTGTTGCTACAGCTGTCGTCCTGCCATACCATTGGCCAGGCTGATGGGAGTTGGAGATCTAATTTGTTTCCCTGCGCCAAACTCCAGTTCATTGAAGCTGTCATTTGCACCTGCACAATGGCTGCCTGAAAAGTACGCACCTCAGCTTAATCATGGCTTCCATTTTCAAATCAGATGGAAGCTGGTTTGAGGGGAGAGCACCTTGAAAAGGGGCATTTCTTAAGAAGCTGTTGTTGTTTAGTCGTTTAGTCGTGTCCGACTCTTCGTGACCCCATGGACCAGAGCACGCCAGGCACTCCTGTCTTCCACTGCCTCCCGCAGTTTGGTCAAACTCATGTTCGCAGCTTTGAGAACACTATCCAACCATTTTGTCCTCTGTTGTCCCCTTCTCCTTGTGCCCTCCATCTTTCCCAGGTGAAGCTACAGGACACCTATTGATTGTGGCTAATATGATGTCTACTCAGCTTCAAAAACTAGCCATGGGAGGGCGCTGGAGCCACTGTAAGTGGTAATGTGTACACATTATTCTGCTGTCCCAAAGGACGGGACTGGAATTAATAGACTTATGTTACAGAAGGGTAGGTTTCAGCTGAACATTAAAAGAACCTTCTTTACTGTTTATAGTAGGTTGACATTGGAACCAATTAGCAGGGTTGGTATTCTCCTGCTTGTTGAAGGTTTTCAAGCAGAAGGTGGACAACCACCTTAGATCTTGGTTTCCTGCATCAAGCAGGGGGTTGATCTAGATGGCTTAGAAGGAACCCCACTGCAGCTCCACAGTTCTATGGCAGTGACAGCTGATAAGATCCTTGCTAATGACCCCATCTAGTCCAGCATCCTGTGCTCACAGTGGCCAATCAGTGTCCTTTGGGAAGCCCAAAAGCAGAACCAGAGTGAGACAACACTCCCCTTTCACACACACAAACACTTGTGTTTCCCACCAATTGGCATACAGAGTCATGCCGTCTCTGACAGTGGTGGGAGAACACAGCCATTGTGCAAGTATTCACACCAGTGACCAGATTAGTGACAATAGTGATGGGCTTTTTCACAAGAAATATAAACAAACAAACAAGCCAACAAAAGTCCAGGCACGCCAGCAAAATATTAGAATATGTATTGGCTAGCACCATCTAGTGGGAAAGGAATGGCAGACAGTTTTTGTAAGGATTAGATCTAGAATAGTTTGGAGAGGAAGCATTCTTCTTTACTGCCAAAAGGTTGGATTTGAATTTACTTTCTCTCCTGCCTCCCCCCCCCCCCCCAATCATTTCCAGTTATGGATATTCATGGATGGGCTTTCTGGGGGAGGGGAAAATAAAATGTAAAGTATTGGCTTGGAGAAGTCTCCATTTAATTTCCTTGAAATCCATCAACAACAAAAATGTGAGAGTGATGGGCAAACACCTACAGCTTGTTTTGCAATGGGTCTGCTTAAAGTAAATAGTACTGAAGAATGCTCAATGCACATTTGAACACAAGCCATTTTTGTTTGACATCATGCCAAATCAGGTGCCAATGAGCCCTCAGTGAGGAACTCAGGAGACAATGGGGCTTAGAGACTTTGCTCCAGCTGAAGCTGAAGGTAACATCAAGGTCTTCCTGCTGCAATAGCTTCCCCCTTTCCTCAAATTTGCTAAGACAGGGAGGCAGCAGTGCAGAGGTCTCATTGCAACTGTAGGTCCATCTGTGTCCATTGACAATGGGAAATATGGGGACTACATTTCAGACAGGTAGATTGAAAGATCTGTTGATACAATAAACCTATTTGCTGCCATTTCTATTAAAAGAATAAGGACTGTTTACAATAGATAGGAAAATGACATGACAACAAAAAAGAACAACTGTGAACTAAAACCTACAAAAGAAAATATAAAAAACCAAAATATAAGAGAAAAAAACCTGACAGATTACTGGATGCAGATGGCATCCACCTGAGAGTTCCCAAAGAACTCAGTTAGGAAATTGCTGATCTAACAAAAATGCCCTTCTCAGGTGGGCCTCCATACCTGAAGACCAGAAAGTGTCCAAGGTAGCACCCTATCTGGGGTATGTCCTGGAAATTGCAGGCCAATCAGCTTAACGTCTGCCCCAGAAAAACTGGTGGGAAGTATTGCTAAAATAACAATGCATAAAGAAGAACAAGCCTAGCTAAAGCAGAACCAGCATGGCTTCTGCAAAAAAAAAGTCATGCCTTGTGAACCTATAAAAGTTCTTTGAGAATGTCACCAAGCAGATAAAGAGGTGGTCTGGTTGACATAATGCACTTATGAGCTGAACTCTGAGCTCTGTCTTTGGAGGGAGGGGCATGAAATCTGAATTTTACCACATTGCTAGGCTTTATCCATTTCCATTTGCATGAGAGGGGAAAAGGTGCTTAAGCTTCTTGTTTCTAATAATGGGTTACTGTGCTATTTTATATACATACTCACCAGGGAGGAAGAACCAAGGCTTTGCATCGCCCCCGCCCCGTCCTAGAGATGGATTGTGCTATATGGGTTTCATATCCCGCAGTGTCACTCACCTGGTGGTTAAGTTTCTGTCAATGGAATAAAGATTAAAGCAATTTTCAATTCTCTCTCCTGCAGTCACTCACCCCCGATACACCTCAATCCTCTGGACCAGATTTAGAGGGGGGGCCTGCAAGGTGGAGGGGGGGTAATAAAAAAGGCTTCTCTCCTTATTCTGCTGATAGACATCTTACCAGCTGAGTGAGACCACGGGGTATTATCCAGTGTTCTTTAAAAGTATCCCTCGAAACTGAATTACTACCATGTCATTTGTCCTGCATTGTTCAAGAATCTGTAGTCTCCTACGGAAAACTGCAAAAATCACAGGTTGGGATAAAGAGTAGAAGCAAAGGTGTTTGTCTTATTTGTTCCACTTGTTTGCCCCTCACATGCATGTAATAACTACATAATTGTATACCTTGCCAGGAAACAGAACAAGTTGTGAAATTTATTTCTCTGGTTGCTCTTAGTGACTGGAGCAGCATACCTGAAAGGTGGTTTACACCTGAGGGCATCTTCTGAGGCAGGATGTTGACAGATATGCGCAGTCCCTCAACAGTGTTGATTTTATAGTATGTGCTGACTGTTTTCACACATGTGTCTGTCAGCTGTAATAATGCTAAGATTAGCATCTGTTGCATCAGTGAGAGAAGAGGTGTTTTTTGGCTTCTGGCTATTCCATAGTGGTAAGAAGCTTAGTTTTAAAAATAATAATAATAATAAGGTAGACAGCAAAGATGAAAAGTGAACCCCATATGTAAGAAGTAGAGCTACATTTCTAACATCAAAGAAGTACATGCTTCTGGTTCTACAGGTTTTAATTCCCAACACCTATGACAGATTCTGAGCAGAGCAGACATACTTGATGGAACTCCACTGGAGGGCACTTTGAAATCATGCTGCTCTACTCTGCCTCCTCCTCTGAACACAAGAATATCCCTGCCAGATTAGACCAATGGACCATGTAGTCCAGCAGCCTTGTCCCACAGTGGCCAACCAGATGCCTACGAGAAGCCAATAAGCAAAGTATGAGTGAAACAATGCTCTTGCCCACTGCTATTTTTCTAGGAAAAGAGGTGCCAAAACACACCATGGACACCTCCCTCGTCCTCTTAAAATGGCAGTGGAGCCCACCTGGGAGGTGCTGGAACTGAATTATAGCTGACAAAAAGGCCCTGCTCTTGCCACTAGTGATTTTCAGCAGCTGGTATTCAGAGGCAGACCATCTCTGTCACTGGAGGAAGTACGCAGCCATAATGGCAAGCAGCTATTAAGAGCCTTATCCTCTGTGGTTTGCCTAATTCCCTTTCAAAGCCACCCAAGTCGGTAACTATTACTCCTTCTTGTCTGATATTCACAACTAGAAAGAAACAGTTTGGTTAGAGCAGATATACATAGTGACCATCTTACTGTTTTCTGAGCACCTGGCCAAGGATGAAGAGATGCTGGGGACTAGCCACTCCCCAGATCCTGACATATTGCTTGTACAATTGGAACCATAATATGCCACAAAAGAGGAGTCCCATCAGAGAAGACAGTGCTTGAAGGTTATTCTTTTACTTCATTTAGCGTCCTCCCCCCCAAATGACCTCAAGTGATTTTAAAAAATTGACTTAAAACCAAATTCAATGATAGAATAGAAATAAAGACACACCCTTACATATATCCCCTTCCACTAAAAGAGGCCATATTCACTTAAAAACTTCTAAATTAAGGGCTGAAGGCCTGGGTTAAAAGAAATGTTATGGCAGGTTAGCAGGGCCAGCTCAGCTGTTAGGCAAGGTGAGATTCCTTGCCAGCACCACTGCAACCGCCAGCAGCTCAGAAATGTCAACATTTGTGTTGATTTGGAGTGAGATCTCAACCAAAATCAGTACAATATTGTCACAGATCAGTGCTGATGGCGGTGGTAGATGAGGCAGGGTGTGTGGCAGCAGCAGAGTGGGCAGGGGAGGCAGCGGCAGATATGGTGGTGGCAGGAGCAGCCGCAATGGCAGGGCAGGGCAGCATTTCCCATCTCACCTCAAGCAGCAAAACAGGATGCACCGACCCTGCAGATAAGGTGGGGGAGGCTTAATGAAATGTTGAAACTCCACTCCTTGACTTCTGACATTTGGAATCAAAGCATGCCCTCTCTGCAATTTTCTTAAAAACTGTTCCAGTGATGAGCATGTCACAAAAGGTAAGGGTGATGGTGGCCATTCACTCACCCAAATCATTTGAGCGCTGGTAGAACGTCACCTAAAATGTTGCTTTTCACCTAAAGCAAAAGTTAGAATTAATTTGAGGGTCACTCCGCAGGTGACTCATTCAAAAATTTGGAAGAAAGCCCTCAAGGACTGGCAAATTTGCTCAGGGGAAATGGTTGCACATCTGCATCTCAAAGTGAATCAATCCAATCGACTTGAGCAAGAAAGCCAAGCCATGGCTTGCAAGGAAAGGCTGGATGCTGCATTCTGCTCTGGTCATCTGTCAGATCCTGAGAGGAAGCAGAACCCATCCACAATGTCACCTAGCAATAATATTGGGTGCAACATCACAACAGCAACCAACATCCTCACTTCCATCCGACTCACTTCTAGCAGCAGCTTGGAGCTCTCCTGCTCACAAAGGCTTCATCATTAATGCCGCATGAAAGAGCAGCTCTGAGAGCAAGGGTGTACATACATAGTTGCCCTCTCCATGAATGGGCATGGACACACACGTAGCTCTTCGTCAACAGCTCTCAGTCTCTCTCTGTATTTAGTTTTTATAGCAATCATGCTTGAAAAGCTCATCTCACACAGATATGTAGTGGAAAATGGGAGCAATGTCAAAATAGCTTTGTTTGCCAGAAGGGGGAACTCCTTGGCAGTATCCAACCAAAAACTGTCCGCGACGTCTTCTTCTCTCCGCTGCTGCGCACACTGTGCTCAGGCGGGAAGGAAGTCGGAAGATGATGTCCTACTGTGATAGGTCCAGGCTGGAGTCTGGACCAATCACAGCCCAGACATCAGAAAAGTGGAGGGTGTCCCCCTGAGGAGCGCCAATCCGTGCCCCTGCTGGCCGAGGGTGGGGTCAAAAACCCCACCCACCTCATACCCAGGACACAGTCCGGCGCCCACCTAGTGGACGAATATTTGACATTATTTTTAAAAAAATCTTTCGAATTTTTCAATTTTTCCTGCGGCACACCAGGCAACATCTCGCGGCACACTAGTGTGCCGCGGAACAGTGGTTGGAAAACACTGACTTAGAGGAGTTCTATGTGTATGCAGGATTCTGGATGAGGGTACTTATTTCTAGTTACATCCCAATTTATTAGAAGAGCCAGGGGGATATTTACTGATTACATATATTTCCCACCTTCCACCCATCATGTGTAATGATCTCTGGCAGGCAAGCAAGCCTCAATAAGAAGTAATGACTTTCCGGCAGTTTTATGTACTTTATTTACAAAACAAAGCAAAACACCAAAACCCACATCTAGAGCATGGCTTCTCGCCTGCTCACATTGATGATAGTTGGTCAGTCTGAATCTTCACCCATCCCACAGCAGGAAGGATGCCAATCTCCTGCCTTTCCCCTCTTGCCTTTCTGTTGCCCTCTGATCTTATCCCGTCTCCTAGAAGGGGGCCTGAGAGGCTGGCCTCCGCCCTCCCCACTTCCACTTGACACAGTCTCAGACCTCTGCTTATCTGCTGATTGCCTTGCAACACTCTGGCTGCCTTCGAACTCTTCCTCTTCTTTAGAGCTAAGAGAGTCTTCCCCAGGAAGGGGAGTCAAACTGCCCTTTCTCGATTCTGTCAGCCTGCTCTCATCTGCAGAGTCGGTCCCTTGTTCACTTACTTCAATTTCTGAGTCTGACTTTCCCCCTGTGCTCTGGGGGCCCATGTTCCTGACATCATTGGAAGATGCTGCATGTGGGATACTTAGGTGGTTTCCCATCCAGGCACATACCAGACGCCCAGACCAGCTTAGCTTCAGTAAGGTGGCAGCCCCAATTGCCTTCACATGTGATTGTAACTCATTTTTATCACATTTCTAACCTCCCATTCCCCAGGGTAGTTCTCTCCCTTATATGTTGCTTATGGCAACCCTGTGATGGTCAGTTAGGCTGAAAGACAGTGACTCAAACATCTTGGTTAATTTGTATTTGGGTGGTAGCAACTCTAACAGAATGGTGTTGCTAACAGAACAGGTCATGCTACCTGTTAAGAATATTACAACTGAGAGGTGTCTAAATGTAAATAAGCAATTGGGCATCACATAATTTTTATAGTCTTATTAAATTGGGAGCCATGGGATGTAGCCCTTATAGCAAGCCACCTAGCAAGGCTGTTCCTGCAAGTTAGTATTGGAATTACCAAACCTAGAATAAATTTGCTAAACTATAATTAATTCCGAGAGTTCCTAAAATGCATAATTTCTTGTGCAGCAGCTTTGCAAACGAAGCATTTATATAGATCCCCCTTAGCATTTTGCTGGGGAATTTATGTTTACTTTGCTGTTTTGCAATGGTGTTTTAACTGCTGGCAGGCAAAAACCAAACCCAAAGGAAGGCCTCATATTACTTTTTTCTGGATTAACCAAGCCCATATATTGCAAACAGATATAAAGCAGAAGCTTGAGAGTGTCATATTAGAGGGGACCCTTTCTTGTTTTTCTGCTGCACTGACATTGTCTTACAAGGCTTGGGCATGAGCCGACAACTATACATGGCAAACTCCATCCATGCAAGAAGAAGGTTCTCTTCTGCCTCTGACATATGTGGTCTAAGCAGATGTAGACTGAGTGCATCTTCTATATCCCAGCCTGGTGGAAGAAGTGGAATTGGTGGCTATAGCACCAGGAGTCTCTCAACCATAGGTGGAATCAGAAGAATTTCTTGCGTTGGAGGCTACCAGATTGGGGGCTATGGAGGTCTTGGTGTTGGACATCACATTACCTATGGTGGTCAGAGCTATTGTGGCATTCCAAGAAGCTACGTTGAGCTCAGAAATTATGCTGGCAGTGGTCAAAATGACCATTTCCATGAAGTCAGCATCAACGAACGCCTTCTAAAACCACTCTGTATAGGAGTTGACCCTGAGATCCAGAAAATACGCACTAAAGAGAAGGAACAGATGAAATCTCTCAACAACCAGTTTGCTTGCTTCATTGACCAGGTCAGAGTATGAATGACTAGTCATTCATTCAATCATTCACTCATGAAGTAGGAAGTTTCTTTCTATGGGGCAGTAGCTGGTAGATGACCCAATGCAACATGTGGTGGGAGGATTCAGTCCAAGAGCAGGTGCTTGGTATGTTTTCAGATACCACAAAGTTTGCACATCAGAGAAATGCTTGGGAAATTTTGATCTGAAGCAATTTTATGCCAGAGCTCTTTGAGGTATGGTGTGTATATATGGGGAAGGGGTCTGCTATTTTTGCTCACTTCAGTATTTGTTCATTTTGATACAAAATGACTGCAAGATTCAGCTATGCATAGTGTAGTTGCATATTAGTTTAAAATAAAACTGGCCATACTGCATTTTAAAAAGTAAATTGTGTTCATACTTCTTTTTTAAAAAAAATTATAAGTGTGGCAACTGATCCCTTTTAGAGAATCCTGAAGCAGAATTCTTGCAGTATTTTGCTGATGTTGGGTTGGTGCTATTGTTACAGTAGACTTTACCATTGTCAAATGTGGTGAAGCCATGAGTAATTTTGCTAATCGTGGAAGAGCTCTTTTCTTTTACCCCTAATTCCTCCAGATTGATTCCTTGAAATGGTCAGGACTGTCCCAGTTCACCATAATATGTAATCTGGCAGACACTTCAGGTATAGAAGTCAAAAGAAAATGTCCTGTGTGAATTATTTAGACAGTTGATGGAATTCCACACAATGATGGGCGGTTCAAAAGTGCAAGCATTAGATGATAGATGATAGATAGATAAAGGATAGATGTAGATAGATAGCTGATAGATAGATAGAAAGATGATAGTTCGTTAGTTAGTTAGATGATGGATAGATAGATGATAGATAGATGATAGATGATAGATAGATAGATAGATGATAGATAGATAGATAGATAGATAGATAGATAGATAGATAGATGATAGAATAATAAAGTGGCTACTATGTTAAGGCATGATATGGGAAGTGAGTGTGGATGGGGGTAAAATTCAGTTCAGTTCGCCAATGAAAAGTGAGTCTGCCTAATTTGCACTTTCCAAAATAAAAAGTGAACCAAAAGACACCACCCTTTGCAAGTTGTATTCCTTCAAATTTTGCAATGCCGTTTTCCAGCCGTGTGTACAAAAATGCACATTCTGGGATAAGTATTGCATGTATTAGTGAAAATACCATACAAAATGCATTGCATTAGTGAAAACCACTGCTGAAATGTGTAGCTTAGGCAAAATTGCATAGAAAAATGTGCATATTAGGATAAAAGGTAAAGGTACCCCTGCCCGTACGGGCCAGTCGTGTCTGACTCTAGGGTTGTGCGCCCATCTCACTTAAGAGGCCGGGGGCCAGCGCTGTCCGGAGACACTTCCGGGTCACGTGGCCAGCGTGACAAAGCTGCTCTGGCGAGCCAGCACCAGCGCAGAACACGGAAACGCCGTTTACCTTCCCGCTATAAAGCGGTACCTATTTATCTACTTGCACTTAAGAGTGCTTTCGAACTGCTAGGTGGGCAGGAGCTGGGACCAAACGACGGGAGCTCACCCCGCCGCGGGGATTCGAACCGCCGACCATACAATCGGCAAGTCCTAGGTGCTGAGGTTTTACCCGCAGCGCCACCCGCGTCCCATATTAGGATACCTTTACACTAAAACACAGGCGGATTTTCTTGAGGACTCCCCTCCAATGTAAACTGATTGCAGATATGGAGAATTGACTTAACACTGGAAAAAGGAGAAACAGAGAAGTTGAAATTGTCAGATTCACCCATCCTTTGGGCTGACAAAGCTGGACAGCTGAATATAATCTCCACACTGTTCTTATAGATTTTCAGCTGTAAGCCTTTGTACAACGTCACAACATACATTATTGTAAGCAGCTATGCCACTGCAATTAATTTTCAAAGTACACATGCTGTGCACATCTATAAGAGCAATGTGGCAAATAATATGTGGGGGAGAGAGAGAAAAGGTAAAAAGAAAAGAGCTGTGTATAGGGGTAAATAGATGGATGTCTATATCTAAAGACAGGCGCAACACACTATTCAGACAATATTAAAGAAGGAGTGTCATCCTTTGACCCACAAGTCTTTCTGAGACTGTTGCACTAACTGTACCAATAATCATAGAACTGTAGATTTTGAAGAGACCACAAGGGTCGTCTGGTTCAACCTCTTGCAGTGCAGGAAATAAAGCTAAAGAATCCCAACCTCTGTTGAAAAGCCTTCAGTGAAGGAGAGCCCACCATAAATAAATCTATTCATTTTCTGAGAAATCTGCAAAACTGATGTGGGTGGGTGTATTGATAGACAGATGGTGGGAGGATGGATGTTAGATAGACAGATAGATCAGGCATAGGCAAACTTGGCCCTCCAGATGTTTTGGGACTACAACTCCCACCATCCCTAGCTAACAGGACCAGCGGTCAGGGATGATGGGAGTTGTAGTCCCAAAACATCTGGAGGGCCGAGTTTGCCTATGCCTGAGATAGATACAGCTTTTCTTAAGTGCTGCAGCTGAGGCTGAAATAGAATGACTTGCCAAAGGCAACCCATTCATAATCCATGACAATATAGGAACTGGAGTATTTTACCTCAACATGCTCTTGACAACACAACTATGCCACTTGAATTTAGCATCTTTCTTGTCTTTAATTAACGCTTATAAAGATATTCTTCTAAAGGTTCCCTTATTTCATACTTTTACATTTGATTTTATGTTGCTTTTAGTTTCTATGGGCAGACATTTTTTCAGTGGTGACCTTGCTGTGGAAGGGTGACTGCTGCATTTTGTCATGTACATCATTTTTATTTAGTACGCTTGCTGAAACAAAGCAATGTCTTTAGCAGGTGCCGAAATGGCAACAGTAGAGACACCTGCATGCCATTCAACAGAGGGAGTTCCAAAAGTAAGGTGTCACCACAGTTCTGACACCATGCAGAAGGGATCTCCTGACAGATGCCCTCTCCTGCAAGATGTCCTGCAAGAATACATTGATGTGCGATTAACTGTTACCCACGGTGCAATTTGGAAGACTAACGCAAAATAACTGTGTGTGGCTTATCCCTCTCCCCTACAATCCCTCCTTCCATCCCCTTCCATTTTGGATTTTCCCTTCTTTGATTTCAGGTCCGATGTCTAGAGCAGAAGAACAAGGTGTTGGTGACCAAATGGAACGTCCTGCAAGAGCAGATGCCAGCCGCTAAGACAGATCTCGATTCCCTCTTTGCAAGATGCATCTGCGGCCTACGCAAGCAGCTGGACTTCTTGCAGAATGAAAAGGAGCAAATGGAACCGCAGCTGCAGAACATACAGCAGATCGTAGAGGAGCTTAAATGCAGGTAGGCATTGGCAATGCACGGTCATGTAATAATAATAATAATAATAATAATAATAATAATAATAATAATAATATCTTTATTGTCATCATATGACCTTTTCAATTTCATTGTTCCGCAAGGGACAATGACAATAAAGATATCGTATTGTATCGTGTACAATGAAATTAAATGAGCCTCCCCCCCAAACACACAATCTCTTATCGAACAACACACCACATCGCAAGTCAATTTTCTAAGTTATTTTTCGTTCAACAGCCTAACAGCCCATGGATAGAAGCTATTTTTTAGCCTGTTGGTACGACTGATTATACTTCTATATCTCCTGCCCAAGGGTAGAAGATTAAAGAGGTGATGCCCTGGGTGTGAGTCCTCCCTGAGAATTTTTCTCGCTCTCCTAAGGCAACGATCCCTTGCAATGTCATCTAGCGGACTCAAGGGACAGCCCATGATATCATGGGCTGTGTTCACCACCCTCTGTAGAGACCTTCTGTCTGTGGCAGTCCAGCCAGCATACCACACTGTGATGCAATATGAAAGGACACTTTCTATTGTGGATCGGTAAAAAAAATATCAGTTGTTGTTTAACATTGTTCTTTCGCAAGACCCTGAGGAAATGGAGTCTCTGTTGGGCCTTTCTGACCACCTGAGTTATGCTGATTTTCCAAGTGAGGTCCTCACTAAGGTAAACTCCCAGGAATTTAAAGGAGGAGACCCTCTCCACACAGCCCCCCCATATACAATGGGGCAGGTTCCCCTCTCTTCCTTCGGAAGTCCAACACCATCTCCTTTGTCTTATTAATATTTAGGTGCAAGTTATTCTCTAAGCACCATTTAGATACTTTTTGAACCTCCCCCCTCTACACTGTTTCATCTCCGCCTGCAATTAGGCCCATTATGGTAGTATCATCTGCAAACTTAATAATTACTGTGGATGGATCAGATGATATGCAGTCATATGTGTACAATGAGTACAGGTAGGGACTTAGCACACATCCCTGTGGGGTGCCAGTGCTAAGCTTCAGGGAGGTAGATGTAACAGACCCAATCCTCATTGTTTGTGTACGATCCCTCAAAAAGTCTTTAATCCAGTCACAGATGGTAGAGGAAAGGTCAAGATCCGTCAGCTTTTTAATAAGAATATCTGGGAGGATGGTATTAAAAGCCGAGCTATAATTAATAAACAACATTCTGGCATAATTCCCTGGTCTCTCCAGATGACTCGCTGCAAGGTGAAAGACTGTAGCTATGGCATCATCTGTGGACCTATTTCTCCTATGTGCTGATGAAGTTCCATTGTGCCAAAGGAGCCACTTTAGTTTAAGTGTACTTAGGCTTACTTGCAGAAGAGAAAGAACAATCTATTTGATTTTTATATTTTTTTCTTACATTGGATCAGCACAGATGCAGAAATAGGGATGCTGCGTAAATTTGATCCTTCTGAACTCTGCGCTGAAATGTTTTCTCTAAATACGTGCGATTTAAAATTGTTGTAAGTTGTTAACAAGTCCATTGTACTTAGCAAGTACGATGGAAAAGTCCCATAGCAGTGACTGTGATGAGAAGAAGGGGTTAAGATCAGAACTATGATATTGGGAATAAACAACAGAGAAAACGCAGGAACAAAAACAAAATATTTTCTTCGGATCAGCCAGAACATGTGAAGTCCCATTAAATTATTTAATTTGGAATATATAATTGGCTTTTTTTGGGTAGGGGGGGACATGATGTGTCATGATTTTATATGTTATTAATTGGAATGTTATTAATGAAAAATTAATAAAAATTATTATAAAAATAAAATTGTTGTATGTTGATCTAGCTGCTAGAAGGGGTAGGATGGAAGGATGAGAGAGAGACAGAAATCTCTACACAAATAAAAAATAAAATAAAATGCAGTAACACAGCTTCCTACACTTTACAGATTTAAATACGTAGACAGGGTGTTCCCTTGTAAGCATAGCAATTTACAATATTTCATTATTGCAAGTGCATTAAACTAATGGGCAGGGTTCACCTAACTAACCCTGTCAGCGTAGACCCCCCAAAAAAATTGCTTGAGGGGGGTGTCAGGAGAATCCCTGGAACAGGAGGAGGAGAGGGAGATTGTTCCACTTGGCAAGCGGCAATGCATGCACAGATTGAAAATTTGTAACACGATGTTGAATGCCACCCGTTGCATTTTTTTCAACATGTGCAAAGTACCAAGGGTTGGCACATGTAGACAGAAGCAAATGCACAATGCGTTTAAAACTTACAATATCCATTGTGCTGAATTATGTATAAGAATCCATTTTTTGAGAGAAGCTTTTTTTAAAAAAACAACCCCAAAAACCTTGACAATTAATTATCCTCAGAATACAACAGGATGTATCGATGGGTAAACAAATGTGAAGTTGAATGGAAATGGACGCAGACTGATCTGCCCACCCCCATAGACCATGGAACATTAGGTCCAGTCATGACCGACTCTGGGGTTACAGCGCTCATCTCACTTTATTGGCCGAGGGAGCCGGCGTACAGCTTCCGGGTCATGTGGGGAGCATGACTAAGCTGCTTCTGGCGAACCAGAACAGCGCACAAAAACGCTGTTTACCTTCCCGCCGGAGCAGTACCTATTTATCTACTTGCACTTTGACGTGCTTTCAAACTGCTAGGTTGGCAGGAGCAGGGACCGAGCAATGGGAGCTCACCCCATTGCGGGGATTCGAACCGCAGACCTTCTGATCGGCAAGTCCTAGGCTCTGTGGTTTAGCCACAGTGCCACCCATGTCCCTTGATCTTCTTACTTCCATGTAATTTAGTCTGTGCACATCAGAAGATGTGCAAGTCTTTGGGGTTCCAGTGTTGAACACCCAAGTCATGGCATGCCCTCTTTCTCTGCTGTCTCCAAACAGGTACGAGGAGGAAATCAACCGGCGCACGGCTGTAGAGAATGATTTTGTTCTGCTTAAGAAGGTCAGAAATTCAGGTTGCTGTAGGGCGATTTGTGATGGCATTTCATAAAAGAGAGTGTGTGAATACTTTTAACCTCAGTTAATGCTCAAAGACGGTGCAGGCAGAGGTACATCAAAATCTGTATTTGCATTCATCTGTGCTCATGCAGCATGCAAATTCTCTTTTCTTTTCATAGGAGAAAAGCACATCATTTCCCTCTGCCTGCCTTAGAGGAATGATCAAAATCATAAATGGGTTAGAACCTCCACTTCATCCATAAGCCTGCACTGATTTATTTATTTTTGAAATCTCCCTTGGCTGGGGGTACCACGGTGTGATTCAATTAATCTGTGGGTGCTTCCAGAGTGACTCACTATTTTCAGGTGGGATTCAGCCACACATTGGCAAATTCTGGTTGCACAGTTAAACAGTCAACATTCTCTAATCTCCCCGAAAACGTATCAGGATAAATGCTTAATAAACAGGTTGTCTGGAAGCACTGTATGTTAAGCAGTTTTTTTAATGTATTTTTATTTTTTTAAAAAAATCTTGGTTTACAAAAGTATGAGCAGTGTCTCTCTCCCCCCCCCTTTTCCAAGTAACATTTTTACAGATCAGTTTCATTTGTTGAGACATTAGTGTTACATTAGGAAGAAAAGGGGGGGAGAGGTGGAGGGGGGAGAGGCAAGTGGGGTTGGGATTGGGTGGCGATGTTTCTATTTTACTTAATATAAGTGTGGGGTTTTGTGCCAGTGTCGCTTGTGCAGGTTCTCTGCTATTCGCTTGTGTTCCTTTGGTGGTGAGAGAGGTTGCGGGTGGGCTAGGGTGTGGTTGCTTGTTTGTGACTGGCTGTGGTGAGCTTTGTTTTTGTGTGTGAGTGGGGTAGGTGGGTGTTTTGGATCACGTTAGCCATATTGATTTGTATGCTGTTGGTGGATTCTTGTCTTTGTCTTGTTGAGCTGTTATGTGATAAAGGGGAGCCATAAAGGGTGAAGGAGTCTTCTTCTATTTGTCCCCGAGTCAGTTTCAGTTTATTTTGAGTCTCGACCATGCATCGCATTTCTTTCTTTCTTTCTTTCTTTCTTTCTTTCTTTCTTTCTTTCTTTCTCTCTCTCTCTCTCTCTCTCTCTCTCTCTCTCTCTCTCTCTCTCT
>JAXCMG010000230.1:907882-935846 GCA_034642415.1 Podarcis siculus | reverse complement strand
CTCTCTCTCTCTCTCTCTCTCTCTCTCTCTCTCTCTCTCTCTCTCTCCTCTTTCTCTCTCTCTCTCTGATGTAGCCAAAGCTCATAAGGTGTGTGTTGGGGGTGGGGATACTTTTGATGTACAAACTTCCCCACTTATTTCCATTATAATTTTGAACTGAACTCAGAACTGTATGAAGTTCAAACATTACCTCATAATTGACCCAACCCCAACCCCAGTCTTCCTCTTTACTGCAGATACCGTCTGATCTTTTCTGCTGACGTTGTCTCAGTGGTGGCTGGGGCAATAATGACTGCTGCTGGTGCCTTCAGGGGGCAGCAACAGCATCCCTGGATATGGGAACCTCTGGGACTCATCATTTAACCATTACAATTCTCAGGAGTCATGTGATCTTGGGGCAAATCTCCAGCATACATTACTTCCTCCCAATAATATTGTGGGCAGTAGATTCCTCCTCACAGCACCCTTAACAGGAGCTCATGAGCATTAAATGTGTGCATTGGATGTGTAGTTTAAGTACATGGCATGGATCTGCTGGTGTTTCATTTCTCAGTAAATGAATCAACTGCTTTGCATTTCGTTTAGACAGCTGAGGTCACAGAGCCACTGGGAAGCTCAGGGCATCTCTCAACCTTGTTAAAACCACAGTCCAACTCAGAAATTTGAGAACCTTCCCTGAACCACCCCAATTCACCTTGTAAATCAGGGTAGATATAGAGTCCATGCACACCCCAAGAGATACCAATGAATATCAATAACTTCTTTGACTGTGTTTGAGCCAAAAGCATCTGAAAGTTTCCTGTCTCCACTTTGCAGGATGTAGATTGTGCTTTCTTGAACAAGGTGGAGCTGGAAGCCAAGGTGGACACAATGAAGAGGGAGGCTGAACTCCTGAGGTGTGTGCATAAGGAGGTAAGAAATCCTAAATGAGTTTTGATGGGTGCAATAATGGAATGCTGATTGGTATAGTTTTTGTAAAATATGCAGGGATTTATGATATGTAAACTGAACCATGGAAAGAGAAGAAGGGAAGTCACTGATATCTTAAGGATGTAAAATGAGTATTTTAAATTGTAAAACAGACTTTTTTTATTCATTCAGACATTCTAATTGCATGTCGTTATCCCCTGTGTTTGGTTTTATGTTGCTCTCTCTAAAATGCTATTGATTTTATTGGGTTTTTGTTATAATAGTTTTGCTATTGTGTTTTGTATTTTGTATTTTTGAAAGGGGGGGGGTTCAATAAATGCTCAAAATAAACAAATAAATCTCCAAACCAAGCTTAAGCATTTATAACACAGACATCAGCAAATTATTTTCTTAACTGTTCGGGAATGTGAAGAATGGAGAACGCTTACTGGATATTCATCCTTTAGGAGGTTGCTCTGCTGGAAAATCAGATTCAGTGTCAGGCTTCAGTCATGGTGCAGATGGATAACAATCGAGATCTGGACATGAACGCCATCCTCCAGAATGTCGAATCCTGGTATCAGAGCATTGCACGAAGGAGCAAAGAAGAAGTGAATACTTTGTACCGAAGCAGAGTGAGTAATCATACTGATGTCTTGTACGGAAGCCCATAGGGCTCACAATATTGTTACAAAATGCAAAATGAATGAATGAATGAATTAACTTTATTACGGTCACAGACCAGGATTAAAAAGCATATAGATAAAATAGCAGTTAGGATTTTTTGACCGATAATTGTTAGGGCAAATGAGGACAAGGAAACAGGCATAAAACATCCGGATAAAATACAAGATTAAACACAGATAATGGATGGATAAAAAACTAATAATTAAAACAGATAAGAGCTAAAAACCAACAAAGACACACAGTTAAAACAACCGTAAGAGCATAAGAACTATAAGACTCGCAGATAAAACAACTATAAGAGGAAAAATGTATTTGTGACTGCAAAGGTATTACAGGGGTCATTAAACTTTTTCAGCAGGGGTCCACTGTCCCTCAGACCTTCTGGGGGGCTGGACTATATTTTTTTGTGGGGTGAACGAATTCCTATGCCCCACAAATAACCCAGAGATGCATTTTAAATAAAAGGACACATTCTACTCACGTAAAAACACACTGATTCCTGGACCATCTGCGGGCCGGATTTAGAAGGCGATTGGGCCGGATCCAGCCCCCGGGCCTTAGTTTGCCTACCCATGGGTTATAACAACCATGCAAGACTAGAATGTGTGACAAAGTGTGTTCTCCCTAACAGAGAGCACGTGTTGCGGTTGGGGGAACAAGCCACCCTGCCGTTACTAGGCAGATTTGGTGAGGAACCCAAGCCTTTAAGTGGTTAAAATTGGGTTGCTGGGGAGTTTTGATTGTTGCCAATTTGGAGGAGGAGTCAGAGTCTTTAAATACAGGGGCCAGACGTTGGAGGTCCTCTTGGCCATTTTGCACCGGATCACCCGCCCTCCCTCCCTTTAATAGGGTGCTTTTTTCTTGATCGCTTGACCTTGCTATGCCTGTCATGGGGTCGTCCGCCTTGGAGTGGGGGCCTGGTAGGAATTTTGCCATCTGGCTGATTGGCTGGTGCCATTTGGTTTTTGCCTACTGCGTAGCAAATCGTCACAACTTGTAAGGTTGTCGGTTAGGCACTGGTTAAATTGGTGCTTGGAGGGGTAAGTGCCTACCCCTCCAAATGATGCGGAAAGGGAATTCCGCTAAAGGAATCCAGGGGCTTGCCATTCTTTTCGTCCTTGACCCTGGCGTCGGACTTGGGCCGTGCAAGCCCCACAGAAACATGAGGGTGAGAAGTGAGGGACTGATGCCCAGCTTCATTTTCTCACCCAATACTTGTTTCCCACGCTGGCTTCCGCCGGAGTCCGGAAGGCCAGCTCTGTCCCTGAGGGCAAGGACAGATAGTCATAACCAATGCCTAAGCAACCACTCACATTTTTTGTATTTTGAATAAAGTTGTGGCCAAAATTATGCCAAAAACCTTAAACAAAATTTGATGTGTGAAGTGTGAATTTTTTGGGGGGTGGCATTGTGGGACTCAACACGCAACAAGGAACTTTACTGAAATTGTTCAACTCTTACAATCACTTTTGTTAAGGTCAGCCAGAAGCGGGGATCCTGGTAGCTTCACTGCTCTCAGAAGTTTGGAGATGGTGGTGGCACTCTGGGAGAGGACATGCTCTGTGGCAGCCCCTAAGTTGTGGTATTGCTGCCCCAAAGAGGTGTAATTGGCACCTTCAGTTTATAGCTTCTTCTTTACCTTGGCCTTTGACAGCTAACATATATGTTGATGGCTGGAGTCCCAACAACAGGGAGAGGACACCAAGTTTATAATACATGGTTTAGTGAATGGAACTACTCAGAAATGGAAACACTCTTCCTGACAGTTCCTGAGGTCTACAATGCACACCAGTGGAATCGGTGATGGCATTGTTTCCTGGAAAACAGCATTACTGTGCTCTGTGTGTGAAATGGATCTTTAGATATTAGATGTGAAGTGTCTGTGGAAAGCAATTTAATGGCATAATGTTTGTAGATCATAGATACTTATTTTATGAGCATTTAGTACCAGGAACTCCAGGACCAAAGATGCCAAATTAGCAATGATCTGAAGATCAACAAGCGAGAGATTGCAGAGCTCAACCGGATGGTACAGAGACTGCAGTGTGAACTGGAAAAAACCAAGAAGCAGGTAAACATGGGGAAACAGCTGCTGTCTAGGGTGGGGGGATTTGACACAGCAACCTCTTGTTACCAGCAGGAAGCTATCTCAGCTGTCCTATACATACATTTCCTTTTGTACAAAAATGTTTCAATGGAGTAAAAAAAGGACAAATGAAGATTTTTGTTTTTTAAGAATCATATCTGAATAGTTGGGCATGGTTTAAAACCAGCTGCTTGCCCCCAATTCAGAGGATGTAATACATGGATGTACGTAGTATCAGCTCTATCTTGGTTTGCTACTGATGTCCAGCAATTCAGTAATATATGCAAAACTCATTGCATTGCTTTATAACCGCAGATGCAGCCCTCTATATCTGACACCTGGAACTCTGCCCAGGCCACACCCCACACCAGACTTATTTTGCATTCTCCTGGAGTGTTTTTGCCTAGCTGGACTGGGTATTGCCTTCTTCTCTGGGCATGCAAAGAATGCAAGACAGTATTAACCTAATTCCCACTACCGTTGAGTAAACATGGCATGCTGGCTTCCATGGTTCATTCAAATCTAGGTATGTGGAACATGAGGCACCCCAGATGTCATTGAACTCCAACTCCCACCATCTCTAGCCAACATGGCAATTGTCAAGGTTGATGGAAGCTGTAGACCAGCTAGATCCAAAGGTCCACAGCTTCTTCCTTCACTAGAGATACACTGATTTTTTAGCAGCATGCTGGAATTTCGAATGTGCATCCTGATATCTTGAAAATTCAAAGTTCTCAGATGACTCTGATGACGACGAGTGGAAATTTGATTTTGAAGAATGAATGTCAGTTTTCAATGAGTGCAAGTAGAATCTCTTGCTTTACCGATTGGCAGGTTGCATGTCTACAGTTGGCCATTTGTGATTCTGAGCAGCGTGGTGACTGCAGCTTTAAAGATGCACAAGAGAAATACGACGATCTATCCAGTTCCTTGCACCGATCTAAAGATGAGTTGGTATGCATGCTGCGCAACTATCAGGAGCTTCTGAATGACAAGCTGGCACTGGATATTGAAATAGCTACATACAAGTCACTGCTGGAGGGAGAAGAAAACAGGTATTCCTTGACTATTTTCCTACAGGATATAGAAAAGTTACTGTCACTGTCTAAGCTGTCTAGTTCAACTGAATCCAGGACCAGTTAAAACATGCAGAACTGGAACTGCACCACTAATGATGGTGGGCAGGGTAATTACAATATATACCTATATACCTGCATAAGAAAGCAAGTACATAAGGGAGAAGGCTAGCCTAAAACCTTTATCTCAGACATGCTAGTTTCCTGTGTGCAGGATTTTTTACAAGCCATTCCACCCCATCCTGGAATCAACCTCTACTGGTAGAATCTGCACATGGTTTCACTACGCCTTTCTTTGCTATTTCAATTGCATATCCTTTATTTGGCTAAAATCCTAGATGCAGGGAATATCCACAGAACCGCACATATTTGGCCATATCCCTCAATAATAATCTTCTCTGAGGGAAACCCACCACCAGGCAGTGTCCCCTGTATAAAGTTTGGCACATTTTTAGGTGCACATGTCAGATTTATCAAGCATAGATCTTGAATGCAGAACCAGCTCAAGACATGTTGTTGCCTGAGGCAAGGAGAAGTTTCCCCTTCCGGTTTCATGTACCAAAACCAACTGGACTGGCAACTGAATCTCCCTTCAACACGGGTGATGCAATAGCATCCTCCAACACACCGGAGGGAGCAGGTTACATTGTGGGACCAGGAGAGGTGATGGAGCAACAGAAGGGAACGGCTGGGTGCTCAAGAGGAATAGCCATGGACTGCTACTGCTACCTTTGAGTGTAAAATATGAATGAAACATACAGGAGGTAGAAAGCCTGTATCATATACAGGTACACCCTAAAGATGTCCTGCAGCTTCCTGTTCAGTGTATGTTGGGTGGTTTCTTCAAGTATAACATGGCAGTGGACCACACAGGGCTTAAAAAAAATAATAATTATTATTTTGATGAAGTAATAATAATAAATAAATAAGAATTAAATGTGCACCCCACCCATGAGACCTTTCCATTGTAACTATCCAACCTCCCAAAATTTCAACACCTCTTGCAATGGTTTGACCCCTTTGACAGTACAAGATCTACAAACACCTTCCATATCTCCTCAAAATCATTTCTCCTGCATATATCCTGTCTTACCTTAATAGCACATGTCAATTTATCATTAATAGCTATATCCTACACCTCTTTATACCATTCTTCCATTTTATATTCACCTTGCCCCTTCCACTTCCTAGCTATCCTAAATCGATAATAATGCTACCTCTGGACTTTGGGTCAGCTTTAACCCAGTGATTTCTGTTATCTCCTTAAACACCCTTTGCCCCCAAAATTGTGCATATTTACACCCCCACTACATGTGAACCTAATACTGAACCTAATACTGAATATTCCTTGTTTATTTGATTTAATCAGACTGGTGTTAAATACCATCTCCACATCTCCAAACTAACTCATAATAATTTTCTTCTAACCTTATAGACAACATTCTCAAAGTGTGTTTTTCCCATATTTTTCCCACTATTTTTCTGCCACACAGGGCTCTTAAATGTGGCCAACCCGACTGTGTTGTGTTATTGTTTGTTCCTTGTTTCTCTTTGTTTACTGTTTCATGCATCCTGTTCTATTTGCTGTTGCATTTTTGTTTACCGCTTTGATCATTTTCTACAGGGAAAAGTAGTTTATACATTTTGTAAGTGGAGAGGATGATGGATAAATGGGAAAGCTAAATAGTTATCAGAATATAACCCCTACCTCTATTAGAAAATGCAGTTTCTCACATGATCTATATTACATCTCTTTCCCAAACAGGATATTTTCGGGGAACCTTGCAACTGTAGGTAAGTAATGGCAAAGTTTACCTTTTGGAATTCCAAAGATTGCTCTCTAGGTGGGAACATAAGAAGTGGCTTTGCCATGTGCAACGGAATGAGGTAGAAATAAGGTGTTAAGTGTCCTAAAGTGGTAGAAGGCTGAACCACTTTAGACTGCCAAGGGGGAAATTGTCCCTCCAAAACAAACACCAGCACCAACATTATTTGCAAGTACAAAGCTAGTACAGCAGGGAGGAGACAGGTATTTGATTTTTAATTCAAAACTTGTGATTTGCAATGGTCTATTCCGTTTGCTGCTCTGGTTCGCCAGAAGCGGCTTAGTCATGCTGGCCATATGACCCGGAAGCTGTATGTGGACAAACGCCGGCTCCCTTGGCCAGTAAAGCGAGATGAGCGCCGCAACCCCAGAGTCATCCATGACTGGACCTAGCTGTCAGGGGTCCTTTACCTTTACCATTTTACTCCATCACCGCATTCTGCTGCATGTACATAGGTTGCCATATGTCCTCTTTTTCCAGGATGTGTCCTGTTTTTCCAGGGTAGAGTCATCATAGCGATCCATAGTTAAAAGTAAAAGGTAAAGGTAAAGGGACCCCTGACCATTTGTCCAGTTGCGGATGACTCTGGGGTTGCGGCGCTCATCTCGCTTTAGTGGCCGAGGGAGCCGACGTTTGTCCACAGACAGCTTCCAGGTCATGTGGCCAGCATGACTAAGTTGCTTCTGGCAAACCAGAGCAGCACACGGAAACACTGTTTACCTTCCTGCTGGAGCAGTACCTATTTATCTACTTGCACTGACGTGCTTTTGAACTGCTAGGTTGGCAGGAACTGGGACCGAGCAATGGGAGCTCACCCTGTCACAAGGATTCGAACCGTTGACCTTCTGATCGGCAAGCCCTAGGCTCTGTGGTTTAACCCATAGTGCCACCCGCGTCCTATAGTTAAAAGTAGAAGTCAGCAAATGTGTCCTCTTTTTTTTCTCTTTAAAATATAGCAACCTTTTCTCTGCCACAGTGCCATTCTCTACCTCAAACTGACAGCATCTCTCTAAGATTATGGTAAAGCCCTTCCTAGCCCTTGAGGTACTAGAATTTGCACCGGTGGGACGTAATGCATGCAAAACTCAACTGCAAAGAGGTGTGAGGCCTCCCCAAATATATATTAGATCTCTGGGGAAGTTCCAGTATTGCTGTACCCAGCCAACCAAGAATGCTGTTGTCATGCTATTGTAACCATGACTGTGATTACTATTGCAGCAGTGCTTCCTAACCCAGGCAAAGTAGCTGATGACTGTGGCCATGAACCAGCGCATGCCTCTCTAAGCAGAGGGCTCAGTGGCAGAAGTGGGAAATATAGTCCTGGTGGCCCAGGGAAGAGACAGAAGTCGAACCTTGGAGATGCAGAGTGCCATGTGGCGGGATACACATCGAGAAATGTACCTAACACCGTGGGTAGGCTATACATCCCTGGAAGTGAAGATTTCAGCCCAGACCGTGGGTACCACATCACCAGTGGTGGTGGCAACAACCATGCCTCCAGAGCAGCTCAGAGACCCAGAGGTGCTACCTGTGCAACTGGTGGCTGTACCACTGCCATTGTGGCAGGTAGATGTGTCAGTGGCTACTCCAGTGTTGGTAACTCAGCTGGTGCATGCTGTCACGCACATTCATGCAACCATGGTACGAAAATATCATCATGCTTCAGCAAAAGCAGAAGGATGTGAACATTCAGTTCCCAGGGCTAGGACCAAATTATGTAAGAAGAAGAAAAGAAAGGTTTCCAATAAGAAATGCATCTTATAAACCACGACACAAGAATGTTGTTGTTGTTGTTGTTGTTGTTGTTGTTGTTGTTGTTGTTGTTGTTGTTGTTGTTTTAACTTCCATAGAACTTTCCATGTGCACAGTGGCTCCTTCCTCCTGCAGTAACTCCTGTGATGGAGCCTATGTTGGTCCCATTTCACAGATGAGGAGCTGAGGCTGAGAGATAGTCCAAGAGGTAGTCCAGAACAAATTAAGATGTTTGGATTGTGGGTTTAAAATAATTGCTTGACCTTGATTAGAAGTTCTATGATGTTGCAGAAAGGCTGCCGTGTGTGGGCTGAGTTCCTGAGTTCAACAGGAACAAAAAATGCTTCACAGGGAATCACATCAATAACCCACCTAGCCCAGGGCTGGCAGCAGTGGTCCAAGGCCACCTTTCCTGGCCTTGTTATTCAAAGTCCCCAAGCTCCATTAGAAATTCCCATGCGTGTGTGGAGATCTCTGCAGTGAATGACAACATCTTATAAGCCCAAGATGGCCAAATGTTACTCTTCTGGCCTTGAAAACCCCTTAAGGTTTTGCAAACATTCTGTGTTTTGAAGAGTCATGTGAGTATCCACGAATGCTCGCAAAGCCCTGGCTTATGCGCTTCCTCGTCCCTCCGTTGCTGGCCCTTCAACCTTTTGCAACCTAAGTGGGAGCGAAACACTATTATACAGTTGCAAAAAAGGACTCAGCTTACTTGTTGACTTGTCACCCAGTAGAAATTGAATCAATGCTTCAGGGCATGCTCAAAAGAATGGGACAGAGGTACCAACTTGAATAGAATATGGGAGGGGGCAGGTAAGCCCCGCCCTGCATAATCGACCGCAAGACATGGTGCACGCACAGCATTTGAATGACAATGCCTGTCAACTTTGTGGGGACTGAAGGAACCTCGGTCTCTAGCAGTTGGGATCAGTGGATTGGTAGTTTTCTAAAATGTGTGACCCACCCCCCTGGAGAATTGATCCAGACCCTCTGGATTTGCAGCTACACAAAATGAGCAAAGTCAATTTTCAGGAAAAGAGAGAAATTTATTGAGTACTAAATTTAGTTGTGGTCCTTCTCTAGGAGTCTATCCGCCATCTTTTAACACATGCCTGCAACTGCATGGGAACTGTTTCGCTAGGCTTGCATTCCTCGCAGTTTGAGAGTTTGTGTAAAAATGGCAGGTATGTGAACGGGAGGGTCTGATGCCAATCTCATAGCAGAGAGGGAGCTAAACCAATCAAAAGAGCAAAGGAGGGAGGATTGTGTGTGGAGGGGCTGTGCCAACACAATAAGCACCTTATTGCTGTTGTTTCACTGTTGCATTGCATTGCATGGTTAGGCTTTTGGTGTCTTTTTCAGTGTTGGCTTAAAAGGAATGTTTTCAGCCATCATATGTTGCCCTGCTAGGAGTGGAAATGTGGGAAATGAATGTACAATATTTAGTTCACCTTTTAGTTCACATCTGAAGTTGTTTCTGTGCACAAAATGCATTCTGTCTTAAATCTCCAGTGTGTGTAACAGGCCAAATTTTCCTTTGTGAGCATCTGTAATTTGCAAATGCAACACTTCACCATCAGCTGTTTTTGGTTACTAGAGCCAACTCTTTTCTGCTGTATCTACAATAAATTGTATGAAGAAACGATACTGCTCATTTGTGTGTGTGTGTGTGTGTGTGTGTGTGTGTGTGTGTGATTATTTATCTCTATTAAGGATGGGTAAATCTAGAGATGGGAGACAGATTTTCATCAACTCTGTCCAAATTTCCAATCATCAAAGAGTAATGGGGCAGTCATGTCCAGAGCAAAATGGTACACAGGTCTCAAAATATTCCATGTTGTTCTCCTGCTAGCAGGGCCAGATCAATATATATTGGCACCAAGGTGAACCTTAAAATGGTGCCCCCTCTCCACTAGGTAAAGGGTAAGTGAAGATCTACATTGGAAACAAGGAGGTCATAAAGGTTTCCACTGGGATCTGCTGCCCCATGGAACCTGCTGCCCAAGGCAATTGTCTCACTTTGCCACATGTGTGGGTCAGCTTTTCCTGCCAGACAAGATGACAACATGTTTTATATTATAACTCAGCAATGAACGCAAAGTTTGTGCCTTTTCCTTTCCCATCTCTTGTCCTCAGTTTAATTCCAAGTCCACACCCAGTACAGCAAGCTATTTTAACACCCCAGAGATAAAGCGTGTGTGTGTGTGTGTGTGTGTGCCTTATAATAATTTATGTGTCACTTTAGGACCTTAGAGTTTGTTGTGACTGCAGATACAGAGCCTTCCGCCCCCCAGCAAATTTAATTAATCTCAAGTGAAAAGAGCTACAAGAAACAGAGGAATTGTCTTCATCTGTTCTGTGCAAAGGAAGAGAACACTTAGGAAAAGAAAACAAAGGAAGAGAACACTTAGGAAGGAGAGGGTAATACCCTAATTTCAGTTCCTTTATTGCTTCTGGGATTCATTCTGCCCTGCATTCCATGCCTCGTGAATTGGTTTTTTTTATGCAGTTAATTTATATACCGCTGCATAGATCATATCATAAATTTGGGAGCGGTTTACAAATCCCAATAAAAAGGAATCAACATAAACAATAAAATGCAAATTCCACATTCTTATGGTTTAACTATGATTTGCAAAATAAATTCCACATTTGGGACATGCATAGTTTGCCCTAGTCTTTTAGTTGTTACAGTTTCTTTGCTTCTGCCACCATTCCTAATTCACAGCAACAAAGTAGTCTTGATCACATAGATATGGCCACATCAGTATTTCTTGTTGTGCAGAATGTACTCTTGAATGTTGGTACCCCACCCCCTCAAGTTGTATGTACAATTTATCAAGTTTGTCATTTTACATTGTTTTATCAGTGCACACAGGTGTGTGTACCAGCAGTCCACTGAACCACATCCCATTTCTTTTGGCAACTACAGTATTTATTTAGCAAAAATTTATACCCCACCAGCATTGCGAAAGTCTGGGGAGACAGTACCTCCTTACTCATGTTGCTCACCAACCCTGTCATCAGCTCAGCTCTGGCCTTACTCCTCTTTAAAAAAACCAAAACCCAAAAGCCCTCCACCTCCAGTCCCCAACTGAACACTTCACAGAAAGAGCCAAAGATGAACAGCTACTCTCACCACACCCACTCAACACAATCAGCTATGAGGAATGAGACCATGAGCTGCCTCCTGGCCCACCCATCTTGTTTCCATCTTACTTGCCCAGCCAACAACCGCCAGATCTTCTCATTCCCACCAACCCACCTCAAGCCTTATAGTGCTGGCACAAATTCAACCATTCAGCCCCTTCCTTGGCCCTCCTGCTCCACATTACACAGTCCTCAGAAGCTGCCACTGATGCTACCCATCATGCCAGTGTAGGTCTAACCCATTGTTTCCCAAACTTGGGTCTCCAGCTGTTTTTGGACTACAGCTCCCATCATCCCTAGCTAGCAGGACCAGTGGTCAGGGATGGTGGGATTGTTGTCCAAAAACAGCTAGAGAACCAAGTTTGGGGGAAACTGATCTAACCCCAAGCTCAGGCCCATGCTCAGGCTGCAGTCTTCTCATCAACCTCTACCCCACCCTCACCATTAACCTCTCTACTTTATTCAAATGGAGTTGGCCTGATCCTGTACCTGGCACCTGAATCTCCCCCACTTGGTTAGAAGCCCCTGTGCCTGCTCCATAGCTGTCAACTCCCCCCCCCCTTTTTAAGGGAAATTCCCTTATTCCGAATAGGATTCCTTGCAAGAAAAGGGAAAAGTTGACAGCTATGGCCTGCTCATGCAAGCACCCTGTGTCTTTCCTAACTAAGGTGCTAGGTCAGGGCTAAGTTAGAGCTTTGCGCTCCCTTCTCTGCCTCCTCTCACTACAGCAGTGCCCATTGGGTGCAGACCTCTGTCTCAGCTTTATACCTATTGTCTACAGCCCCTGTCAATCAAGTCTACCCAGTTCACAGTGTCCCATTGAGACACATATCCTATTGAGAGAAAATTATCATGGTGGTGAGCAGCATAAAAATCAGCCATAAAATTGCAACCATAAAACAAATAGAGAACACGCCACGAATCAGTCATTCAGATTAATACATGAACACAACTGGATCACCCTCTGGGAAAGTCTGGGGGAACAAGTGAATGTGAAGTGGGTACCTAGGCACCAACACTGTAGTTGTCTGCCTTGCAGTAGTTTAACAATCAATCCTCTACCCAGGAAACTCTGGGAATTCCAGTTGCTATGGGGAGAATAGGCCACTCCTAACAACTCTCAACACCCTTAACAAATTATAGTTCCCAGGATTATTTGGAAAAAGCCATGGCTGCTTATATGGTATAATACTGCTTTAAATGTACAATGCAGATATGGCCTAATTCAAACAAAGAAAGCTGGTTATACCTGCGTTCCTTCTACTTAAATAAATAAGTGGCACAAAGCTGTGCACAATGGAACTTTCACAGAAGAACAGATTGCTGCTTTAGTCGCATTGTGACACTCATTTTTGTGCCACTGAAATCAACAGAGCTTAGTAAGTAAAACTGGGCCATAAGAATCCATCTTTTCCCTAGTCCACAGTTCTATGTGCATTTCTATTGAGTACTTGACACATCTGTGCATTTATTAAGTCTCCATTTATTCAAACAGGAGTGGTAAATCACATTTTAATTTATCCTTTGTATAAACAAAGTTTGAGGGTAGCTATTTTTTGATGGCTGGCAAAGAAGCAGCAAACAGGAGTTCCATCTGTTGCTCAAAGAAAAAAGGGACAGTAACAAGAAAATTAAGATCCTAAAAGCACAGCCTTGACTTGCAACTCTGCAGAATGCTATCACCTGTGGTCAACGAAAGAGGAAGACTCCCTTAAATAATTTTCTGTCTAAAGTATAATTAATGCATTTGAGGGAAATGATTCTCAAATGTAATATCCTACAAGCCAAGCTTGCAAACAAAGCAATTCCTTTAAAAATTCTCATTATTTCTTAGGTTTGCATTCACTATTATGTTCTGTACATCGAAGGGCATTCCTGGGCCTGAGGCATGCCAAACCCATGCATGCTCCAAAATTAAAATGTTAGACCAATCAAGGCCAACTCCTCAGCTGTATATAAGAGTTGGCTTTCAGGTATTGTGCCAGAGGATTGCTCTCTCCACTTTGCTTCTGCTGCACCTGCTTTCTTGGAATTAGCCTATCCCAGCTTGCTGCAATGACTCATCACATGTCTGCTGCAAGGACCTTCATGGGAGGAAGGGGATTCAGTTCGGCGTCTGCTGTGTGTGGACTAGGCGGGCACAGGACATATGTCGCCTCTGTACGCTATCCAGTCAGAAATGGATATGGGGTCCGTGGCTTCAGCAGCCAAAGTCTTTCTAACTTGGGCGGAAGCAGAAGAATTTCTTATGGTGGCTATGGTCCTGGATCTTTTGGTGGCTATGGCGGCATGGGGAATGGTCGCAGGGTGATTCATTACCGCTACAGAATTTATGAACCTGATGAAAGTTACGGGCCTTTCCCAGGATATTCTAACTTCAGGGGGGATGGCATCCATGGAGTCAGGATCAACGCGAAGCTCCTGAAGCCTTTACATCTGGGAGTTGATCCACAGGAACATGTCGTACGAAATCATGAGAGGGAAGAGATGAAGAACCTCAACAACCAGTTTGCTGGCTTCATTGATAAGGTGAGAAGACAAATGTTTTTGACTTAACTCAAAATAAGAAGCCCAATCAGGCCCACGACATGGGTACTTTTAGTTCGGATCACTTTAAAAATGGCTCTGCATCGTCATGCAAGCCACCAATTGGATCGAACTGTGTGCACATGATTGCACATGTGATTATGTACATTTGTAGAGGCTGAAATGAATTATAAAAGAGAGTTATCTCAAGCGATTAGACAAATTCATGAAGGATAAAGTTTTCACTAGCAACTGACAGAGTCGCTATGTTATATATTCTGCCTCCAGAATCAAGAGGAAAAAACAATGGGGCAATGCTATAATGCCCATATTTTGCTTCTGTACTTCCCAGAGCTGGTCAAATAGCTCTTTGGAAAATCCAACAGGGTTCCTTTATTCTTTAAATGCAATACACACAAAAAACAATTTAAATGCCTGTTCTGAAAGTAGGTTTTCTCTTTGGTTTGTTTTCCGATTGACTTAATTTTGGTATCATTTGGGCGTTTCTTTGTTTTGAAACAGGTACGAACCCTAGAGCAGCAGAACAAGGTTCTTGAAACAAAGTGGAACCTCCTGCAAGAGCATGTCACACCAGCAAAGAAAAACCTGGAACCGTTCTATGAAAGTTTCCTTTGCAACATGAAGAAGGAGCTAGACTGTTTACTGAATGAAAGGCAACACCTAGCAAGTGAAGAGGCTGCTATCCAACAACTGGTAGAAGAACTGAAGTGCAAGTAATTTGCATTTTAAGCATATATTATTATTATTATTATTATTATTATTATTATTTATTAATTATTATTAAATATGGGAGGGACATCTTTGAACATCTGAACAGGGCTCTTGTGCACCTTACTATATGGGGTACAGAAAGGTGCTTTTGAGATGCACAGAGCTCTCCCTTCATGTTTCAACAGATATGAAGAGGAATTCAAAAGGCGTACCACAGCAGAAAATGAATTTGTACTACTCAAGAAGGTAAGGTTTTCAGATTGGTGTTCAGATTCAGTGGTTTTCATATGGAGCACAGAGTCTCACTGCAAATTAAGTCCTTCATTTATTTACATCAGTGTCCTGGGGGCAACATTGAGCCCCTGCCAGCAATTCAACCTTTGACTTGCACTTTCCCATTTGCGATTCAAGGACCCACCACCCGCTTGAGGATAAGAAAGAAACATGGACACGGTATATTAGGTTAATGGGCTAAAAAAAGGCCACAACTCTATTGATTATAGCGTGTGAGAGGTATTGGCTTAGGCATTGGATATAACAACAGAGCGTGACTCCACCCCCTCGGGGAGGGGTGAGTCTATCAAGGGTTAACCACCAGTGGGAGGAGCCTGTTGATGTCACCGGGGGTCGTGCCATGGCCCTAGCCACCAGCAAGGGCATCGGACAGGATCCACGACCACCGGATTCCTTTACTGGAATACCCATAAAATGGAGAGGTGGGCGATGGCCACAATTTTGTGGGTGCTTGGGCACACAGAGCCCCAGGGAGTTGGCACCTATGTGTCACCCTCAGAATGCCATCTGCCAGATGAGTCTCAGCACCTTGCAGATACCTTTTGACCTGGCCAGAGTTATTCCCTGAGGAAGTCAGGGCCAAACGCCAGGAAATGGAAAATTGTTCCAGAGGCCTAAGCTGCCTTTCTCTAACCTCTCCGCACAAGTCTCTTTGGGTTGGATCCAGACAAGAGCAAACAGAACTCTTCATACAGTAGTGCTTCTGACTTTTCTACCACCCCAACCTCCTGCACCCCCAGAAAAATCTGTTCTCAAGGGTTAGGACACCCTGCAAGGGATTGGGTATGGGTTAGGGGGTTGCAGCAGGATGAAAAAATTTGTAGGGAAACCCTTGCAAAAGTTTTTTTTGCTCATGTAAGAACCTTTGGATCCAAGTCTTTGGTCAGAAGGAGCCATCGGGCCTAGCCTCTCTATGTTGCTAAGCAATGGCCCCTGAGTCTAGATTAGGGTCTCTCCGAAACTATATTTTTGCAAATTTTAAAAACTCTTTAAAATACTGTTTACTTTCTGCCTGTCTGTTCAGATAATGACAAAGGCTCTGTTTGTTTGCCATGAAAGATGGTCAGATAATCAATGCTATGTGTCAGGTACTGTCAATTGCTTTTACTGTTAGTGCTTACCAGTTACAGGCAGTGGCCATTTTATGTGCATCCGATTGACATGCAGATTGGTACATGACCTGGAATTGGCCTGAAAAGTGGGCGGGGTGGAATGGGGGGCAGGGCAAGCCTATGTATCCTTCACCGACACGTGTGGGGGTCAGGAATGGAACCCTTGTGCAAAATGGTCACCACATGTACTGCATCTGTTTATTCTGGATTGCCAAGCATCAAATACCTGTTGAATATTCATGAACCCTGAGAATATTCACCATGAACAAGGTGGGTGTGTATTTATTCCCACTCTAATTCTTGGGTCTGTCATTTCTTGAAGGCTTATGTGTATTTCAGTCATAAAAGAGAGCATCTTTGTTTATCTTCTTGCTTCATGGACTTGCAGTTGGGCATATGCAGTTGTCTGTTCTGAATATTTAGTTACTTGTTATGAACATTTCCAACCTGCAGCTGGCCTTGTCATTATTATCTCAGCAATTGTTCAAGTTTAATTAGCAGTTCCATCTTCTTTAGGATGTAGACTCTCTCGCACTACGCAAGACAGAACTGGAGGGGAAAGTGGATTTGCTGAGACGGGAATTTGAATTCCGCAGATGTGTTTATTTGGAGGTAAGTATGATTCAGTCTTGGATATAGAGACTCAGGGACTGAATGTGTAAACATAATTCATAGCCCTTTATGCTATGAAGACAGGCCTGAGGTTTGTTTGAAGTAAAGAATGAGAGTGCATTCTCCTCGGTGAATTACTACTCACAGTGGAAAGGTAGTGTCCCATAGAAATGGTGAATAGTTGTCTCAGAGGTGATTGATATGTGCAGACAAAATAGAAACCAAGTGAGTACCCTTTAGATCAGGGCTGGGGAACCTGTGACCTCAGTTATCCACAAAGGAATATTTTTGAGATAAGGATAATTGTCCATAAATCAGTGGCAGGGAGGAAAGGAGTCTACCAGCTGCAAGAATAGAAGCTTTTGGATCAACTATTTGCAGTCTGGATTCAGACTTCTTCCTAGGCTGGAAAAATGGCAAAGACGGTTTGTTTACTGGAAGCCAAATTACAGGACGAAGTGATGCAGTGACTTCTGGAAACTGTGAGATAACCGCTTCTCCCAGGGCATGACAGGAACCATCAACAGTCGTAGGAATGAAAGATATAACACCATATATGGATGGGAAAACATCACACACAGGAAAGAATAAGGACTGCAGTTAGAGTTCCTCACTTGAAATTTTATAAATTACCTAATGTACCAACACAAATGAAATCCCAAGATTGTAGCTGTTATATAAGGAATTATTAAGATTTTGGAATGCAGAAAAAATGTAGAAGAACGAAAGCATCAAATCTAGCACACAGTTTGATTAAATTGTATAATTTGACATTTGAATAATTATATTAATTGGATAAAATTGGTACAGCGATACCTCTGGTTGCGAACAGGATCCGTTCCTGAGTCCCGTTCACAATGTGAAAAGCCCACAACCTGAAGCGCCATATCTGCACAAGTGTGCTGTGCGATTTGGTGCTTGTGTGCATGCGTGAAGCACGATTTAGCACTACTGCACATGCACGAGCGGCAAAACCCAGAAGTAACCCTTTCCAGTACTTCTGGGTCGCCGCGGGACGCAACCTGAAAAAACATAACATGAAGCAAACATAACATGAACTATGACGGTATTGTTATAATGAGGCTGCTATTGGAATGATATTGGAAAATAAATAAAAACACATTTTTTTAAATACCCCCCCCCCCAATACTACTACCACTACTTTTGAGTCCAATGCAGAGTGCTTATACAATTCATATCTGTTGAGCCTATATTCATTAGGTCAGAGCTTCTAGAATAGTGGGTGCCATCTGCCAATTTACTTTAACCCTTTCGCTTTTTAGAAACTAAACCTAGAGGTGTTAGATTCCTTGATTTCTCGTTCACATGCAGACTTTCTGTGAATTGCAGGAATTAGCACAGTTGGATGGCCATGTCTGTGACACAAATATCCTCTTGCAAATGGACAACAATCGAGGCTTGGATGTTGACTGCATCATCAGAAATGTTGAGGCCTGGTATCAGAGCATCGCCCAGAGGAGCAAAGAAGAAGTCAATGCTTTGTATGAAAACAGGGTAAGCCAGGACAGAGGTGCATTGCACTGAACTGGGAGAGCAGGCAGCTTCTGAGACCACACATTTACTGTCATGATAAAGGGAAAACTACGGGATGCAAGTCTAGGAATGCTTCCAAAATTTAGCTCATATAAACTTATGATATTCCAAATTAGGTTGACCATGTTTCTGAAGTGGAACCAATGCATCACATAAGTTCATTGTTCTAGCTTTTATTTCTGAAATCTGTACAGGGTCCTGTATATGGCTGGGTCAAAGAACCTTTTTGCTTTTTGTCTTAACCAATGTGAAAGAGGGCATGTGCACATCAGCAAGACACTATACTCAGTACTATTTTTCTAGAATAGAGGTGTTAGAACTCACCATGAACATCTCCCTCGTCCTCTTTGAATGGCAATGGTGCCCACTTGAGAGGTGCCAGAACTGAGTTCCGGTGAGTTCCAACTGAAAGAAAGCCCTGGCTATACTTAATATTTCATCAAGATTGCATTTTTTGTCACAATTTTTCAGTGTGCATATATTGATAATGTAGAGGGATTAAAAGGTGGTAATGAACCAAAAGTACTGCAAGTGCACTCCAGTTTTGAAGTTGTGGGAGGCCTCCATCCCACTACTGTGAAGTAGTGCTTTTTTAAAAGAAGTAGCCTTTTTTTAAAAAAAGCAACCTTAACCATTCCTCAAAATTATTTTCATATTTTGCTCAAGGAGAAACATCCAAATCTCATTCTAAGTGATTCATTTTTTGGGGGGAGCAAGCTGGTAACCAGTGTACAGTGGTACCTCAGGTTAAGTACTTAATTCGTTCCGGAGGTCCGTTCTTAACCTGAAACTATTCTTAACCTGAAGCACCACTTTAGCTAATGGGGCCTCCCACTGCCGCTGCTGCACGATTTCTGTTCTCATCCTGAAGCAAAGTTCTTAACTCGAGGTAATATTTCTGGGTTAGCGGAGTCTGTAACCTGAAGCATATGTAACCTGAAGCGTATGTAACCTGAGGTACCACTGTAGATGTGATTGTTTTTTGGCAGTGTTGTGTGATTTCATTGTTTTATAAACATGGACGGACATGGTTTGTCTCCAGAGTCTCTCACAGTCCTCAACAGTTTCACACTACAATATTTTCTGGGAATATTTGTTAGTTAAAATTTATATTTTCTCAAATTATTATTATATGTATTGCTTCTATACTGTTCTTATAATTTGAGATGTACCGTATATATGTTTTGTTATAAGTGGAATTTGATTTATTTTTAAGAATGGTAAATAGCTAATAACAATCTACATATATGCAGATCCCCTTCATCAGAAACTTTTGGTAGACCCTACTGAAACTCAAGCATCCTTCACGTGTTTCACCCAAGGAGGAGCTTTCAGATTTCACTTGGTGACAATTCTCTTATTAACATCCTTCTCTTTTCTGGGTACCAGTTCCAAGAGCTCCAGGAGCAAAGAGGGAAATACTCAGACAATCTGAAGATAAACCAGCACGAGATTGCAGATCTGACCAGGCTGGTCAATAAGTTGCAGTCTGAGAATGATGCTATTAAAAAGCAGGTAGGAGAGAATTTGTCACTTGCTATGTCTTTATTTGGGAGCAGATGGTCAACCATACCATATCTACAAGTGACAACAGACTAAACCAAAACACCTTACTATTTCTTGAGAACTTCAGTGTTGAAGAACGTTTCCCCCTTGAAGATCTTTCTGAGCACAGAAACTTGGGGGGGGGTGTGTGCTAGCTTCTTTCGTCAGTTTGACCTGCTTCTCTTTCCTCTCTTCTGAGCTGCCCTCAGTAACATTGTAGCAAAATCTGACTGGTGATTTTATTTGCCATTGTTTCAATATCAGTATCAATATCAATATCAGAAGCAACGCAAATGGTGGAGCAAAGCTTATGCCCTGGATGAAGTGGGGTGGGTGTCAGGAAGGCCAGCATTGTGTCTTTGCACCATCAGGAATGCCACCACCAATCCAGTCTTCTCACCAGTGCAACCATATGACTTTGACCTCACTGCTGCCCCATCCCAGCCCCGCCCAGGTAAACAGCTCTGATACTAGTGTCAGGAGTCAGGAGGTCAGTTCCATCCCACCACAGGTGCTGCTACTGATAGCTAACAATTTAAAATATGACAACAGGCCCCCAAGATGGCTTCCAAAAAAAGTAATCTAAGTCATTTGCAGAGTGGGGAAAATTCAGCCCTTTCTTCTTCTTCTTCTTCTTTTGTCTTAGCCACTCTGCTCCCACATCTTTGAATTGCCTGGATTTAAATGGGTGGCTTCTTTCATGGTTTTGATCCTTTCCCTCCAATCAGAACTTAACATTTTTGTTAATGGTTCTGAATTGAACAGTAGAAAAATGAGAAACGGAGAGAAACAGAAATTAGCTGATTCACCGATCCCTACGCACCACATAATCTTACAGAATTTTGTTTTGTTTTGTTTGACAGGTTGATATTTTGCAATCAGCCATTTGTGATGTTGAGCACCGTGGAGATGGTGCTCTTAAAGATGCTCGAGATAAGCACATTGAGCTCCAGACAGCCCTGCAGAAGGCCAAGGATGACCTAGCTGGCTTGCTGAGGGACTACCATGAACTTCTGAACACCAAGTTGGCTCTGGATATTGAGATTGCTACATATAAGACACTCCTGGAAGGGGAGGAGCACAGGTAACTGCGAATTATACAAAAATATGTGGGCACACATGAAAACATGCTAAACATAGTTAGTTGAATGCACCGAGATTCATTTTAGCCTCTTTTATTTATTTTTGATTTGACTCCGATTTCATTAAAGAGCAACTTTGCTATAAGCAAAATTCATCAGTGGCCCTCAAGATGTGTGGTTGGTGCAAACATGCTAGTGGAGCCAATCCAGTGCTCCTGCTGGTGCATTTGCACTGTACTGACTTCACAGCTTCCACCCTGTCTTCATCCTAGTATGCAGCAGTGACTCAGCTAGAGGACTGCCAGCTGAATGGCATTGCCCCACCATGCCATCTGCTCCTGGCTCAGCCATGAAGACATGGAGCTGAAAACATTTTTGCCTGCCAGTGAAGGCCAACTAGGGAAGTATCCACACAGATCTCTGTTAGCAACTCATTCCAAATTGTGAATGAGAAAGACTCTGCTCCTGGCCAGCAGCTGGATCCAGGCTGATCTGAAGTATAGGAGCCAAGTCCTAGGGGCCAGCCCTTCCCTGGAGTTGATGGGCATTGCCATTCAAATGGTGTCCATGTACCCCGTCATGTGATCAGTTATGTGGGGAGGGGCTTACTTGCCCCCCCAATATTTTATTCAAGTTGGCAACCCTGATTTGAAGCTGTGCTGATGACTTTTGTAGACTCTCTGGCAACAACAACAACAACAACAATAATAATAATTTATTATTTATACCCCGTCCATCTGGCTGGGCTTCCCCAGCCACTCTGGGCAGCTTCCAAAAAAATATTAAAATACTGTAATACATCAAACATTAAAAGCTTCCCTAAACAGGGCTGCCTTTAGATGTCTTCTAAAAGTCTGGTAGTTGTTGTTCTCTTTGACATCTGGGGGGAGGGCGTTCCACATGCCAGGCTGCCCTTCTTGGAACACGGGACTTATCCACAGAAGACACACCTATGAACAGAGCAGGCCCAAGGCATTTTGCTGTCTGAAGTGAAGAGCAATTCCCCCGCATTCCACATTTAGAAGACCAGCAGCTGACCCTTGCCCTTACCTCAACACTCATCCTGAGACAGTGCGTCTGAGGGCAGGAGACTTAATTAGGGACCAAGGGCACTCCTATACTCTAGCACCTCAATGCTGTTTCAACACACTTTCACTAACAGTCCTAGAGAAAACACACACCTTAGTACAGTGGTACCTCGGGTTAAGAACTTAATTCATTCTGGAGGTCCGTTCTGAACCTGAAACTGTTCTTAACCTGAAGTACCACTTTAGCTAATGGGGCCTCCTGCTGCCACCGTGTCGCCGCCATGTGATTTCTGTTCTCATCCTGAAGCAAAGTTCTTAACCCAAGCTACTATTTCTGGGTTAGCGGAGTCTGTAACCTGAAGCGTCTGTAACCTGAAGTGTCTGTAACCTGAGGTACCACTGTACCTCAGTTTAAGAATAGTCCGGTTTAAGAACTATTCGGTTTACAAACTCCGCAAAACCGGAAATAGTGTCCTGGTTTGAGAAGGCCTCTCCTCCTTCCGGAGGGGAGGTGTTGTGAGCGGGACAAGATTCCCGTGACATGCAGGGGGCGTTCTGCTGGCGCGCCACGCCCCCGGTTGGGCACCTAACCGGGCAGCTTGGTGGGGGCGTGGTTTGCTGCTCAAATGCAGCCATGCCAGCCATGCGGCCCATTCGCTCACCTTTTGTCAACTCACAACATGATAATGTCACAATTTCCATCATCAGATGTTATGCAGGGACAGGAATAGGAGACATGGTGCAGGCTTTGCCTAAGCAAAATAGGCTTCCACTTGTGCAATAGGGTTTCCTTCCCCCTCCTCCCTCCATGCCCCCTCACATGCCCCCAAATGGGCTTGGTGTGGTTGGGAGAAGCCCCATCCCCAGAACAGTGCATGGGAGAAGTAAAGGTGTGATCTTCTGCCTGGCAAGCTACAATGCTTGTGTTAATGGGACATTCACCATAGGGCAACACTGAATTCCATCCATGGTGTTTCCTGTTTTGGAGACGGCCATGCCGTTCTGAGCACAAACATTTCTGTGAAACATAGGCATCAAAACAGGAAACCATGATGGGGCAATCTGGTAGATTAAGTTGACAATCAACTGGGCTAGCGTGATAATAATAAGTGATTTTAATTAAGATTGAACTTGTCTGATTATTTAGAAACTAGTACTTTCTAAACTGTCTTATTATTTAGAAACTAGTACTTTCTAAATAAGATATTGACACGCTATGTGCTCTCCATTGAAATGAAGAGATGCTGTAGGTGCGAATTCCACCTTGCATTTGCAAAAGGCACGTGCAGCAGAATTGCCTGGGTGGATTCTGTTTCAAATCCATAATCAAGGTAAACTAACAGCAATTATGCATTTCCTTTTTTCCGCAACAGGATAGTCAGAGGAAATCTTGTTGCTATAGGTGAGTAAAACCAAGGAGGTTGTGTTGGGCTTGGGCAACCTACTACATGCTCTTGTTGTTTCCTTTTTCATGTCTGCTGCTTTTGTAACTTTTCTGCATCCTTAACAATTGGAGACTGGAGTGCTCGTGTGTGTGTGTGTGTGTGTGTGTGTGTGTGTAACTTCACTCCTTCTCCAGGTTCCTGCGTTGTGTTCCTGCTTAGATCTGCTGAACCCAAGCCATTTTGATGCTTCACTGGCTAGACTTCCCAGAGGATTATTTGGCATTCCCCAAATAATTTCTATCAATCAACCAGACTATTCCCTTTATTGTCCCGAGGAATCTCGATATGGTGCACTCTTTGGCAGAAGTGATTCATTGGGTTGGGCAGAGTTGTAAGAGTAGCTTTCCAGAAGGCGGGCCATTATTGCTTCCTGGGAGGGAGAGGGGATGGGCTGAGGAGACAGTGAGGTCAGTGTAGTGCAACTGAATTTGTTCTGCCAGTGTGTTTGCACTGCACCAACCTCCCTACCACCTTCCCTCTGCCAGTAAGCAGCAGCAGCCCACCTGCTGGGAAGATAGCCCACCTGATTAACCACTTTTGCTCTTTGGTCTGATGGATCATAGAGTTAGAACTGATTCCCACATTAACTTTGTCCAGTATTGGCCACTTAGATAGCTAATGAATGATTGTGCCAACACTGAAGATGTCATGTCTCTGTGTTAAACTCCCACCTGAGTTGAAAGTGATCTGAACTGTGTTTAGAAAACTATTGATTTTCAGGTCATTGCACTCATCTGGTTCAAACTGACCCACTCCAAAAGAAATCCACTTCATTCAGTCATTGCTATTCATTCACACACAGAGAGAGAAAAAAAGAATGCTAGGGAGATTTCCAACACAGTTTTCACCTCATGGCAACTCAGCAACAACAAAGCTGCAACGATAAGGTGATAATCAGGTCTCTTTCTGGCTGGGTCAGTTCCAATCTCACTTCTGAATGTTTCCTCCTTGCAGATGTTTTCAAGCCACCCTACACAGAGGGCTCTGCTGGATTTACTTCTTCAGGTGCACATGGTCCTACAGGTGGTGGATACGGTGGAGGACACAGTGAAGGACATCGTGGAGGTTATAGTGCAGGAGGCCATGGGAGCTACAAAAGGAGCTCCAGAAGTGTTGGAAACCACCCAAGGACTGTAGATAGTCATGTAGATGCAGGACATGCCTCTGCAGATGCAGAACTGTACTCGGGAACACAATACAGCTCCCAGAATGTGTCTCAATCTGCTTGTAAACCAAGTTCTCCTGTAGGCGTTGACAGTCCCACAACAGGAGGAAGAGCTGGCATAGGGGTAGACTGTGGCCCAGGTACAGGTTTTAGCTCAGGAAGTGCACAAGCATCAGCCAGCAAGGGGCATGCCACTGGGAGTATAGGAGGAGGTTGCCCAGATGGAGGCTACCTGTCTGGGGGTTATGGACCACCTGGTGTCATCCCATTTGGAGCTGGATTTGGACATAGGATTGCAGGTGGCCTGGGGGTTGTGGGTTGCCAGCCTGGAGTAGGTGGCCCATCTATAGGAGGTTTTGGCTTTGGGGGGGAACCCTGTGTAGGAGTAGGTGCCCCTGTTGGTGTGTGTATTCCCAGAGCCATAGGTGCTCCTATAGGTGTGTGTTGCCCTGGAGCTATAGGTGCTCCTGTAGGTGTGTGTTATCCTGGACCAGTAGGTGCCCACGTTGGAGTGTGTTATCCTGGAGCAGTAGGTCCTTTCAGAAATACTGCGATTTAACATGATTCATATAAACTCCTCATTTTTTGGATCAAGTCGTTTTCAATCTGCAAGCACTAACTGAAGCAGTGATCAGGGCCCCTGCCAGTGCTATAGGATTTCATGACACATGAAATCTTTTAAACAACATTCCTCCTTTCCTGGGGCCATTCTGTAGTTGTACTCTAATGAATCCACTTCTTCCTTAAAGTAAGGTGTCTGCTGCTGCGTCACATATACTTTCGCCACCTTTTCTTCCTTTTTTTATTTTTGACACTGACATCTTCATGAAACATACCCTCAATAAAATCAATCATATATTTTTTTTTGTTTTATTCGAAAGTACAGGTGAAACTCGGAAAATTAGAATATCGTGGAAAAGTTCATTTATTTCAGTAATTCAACTTAAAAGGTGAAACTAATATATGAGATAGACTCATGACATGCAAAGCGTGATATGTCAAGCCTTTATTTGTTATAATTGTGATGATCATGGAGTACAGCTGGTGAAAACCCCAAATTAACAATCTCAGAAAATTAGAATATTAAATGAAATCCGCAAAACAAGGACTGAAAATGGAGCAATATTGGACCTCTAAGAAATAGAAGCATGCATATGTACTCAGTACATATGTACTCGCTTTGCATGTCATGAGTCTATCTCATATATTAGTTTCACATTTTAAGTGGAATTAAAGGTAAAGGTAAAGGTACCCCTGCCCGTACGGGCCAGTCTTGACAGACTCTAGGGTTGTGCGCCCATCTCACTCAAGAGGCCGGGGGCCAGCGCTGTCCGAAGACACTTCCGGGTCACGTGGCCAGCGTGACAAGCTGCATCTGGCGAGCCAGAGCCGCACACGGAAACACCGTTTACCTTCCCGCTAGTAAGCGGTCCCTATTTATCTGCTTGCACCCGGGGGTGCTTTCGAACTGATAGGTTGGCAGGCGCTGGGACCGAGCAACGGGAGCGCACCCCGCCACGGGGATTCGAACCGCCGACCTTTCGATCGGCAAGCCATAGGCGCTGAGGCTTTTACCCACAGCGCCACCCGCATCCCTTTAAGTGGAATTACTGAAGTAAATAAACTTTTCCACGATATTCTAATTTTTCAAGTTTCACCTGTACCTCTTTAAAAAGGCTTTGTGCATTGGTTCATTCTTTAAGTCTCTCTTTGTGATGTAGACAACTTTAAATGACTCTTATCACACCTTCACTTCTGTACCGTTCTGACTAATACAAGGATATGTATAGCTCCCCCCTCCTAGTACATTGTTTCCTCCCTATGTTTGGACTACAACGTCCTTCTCTTACTCTGGTAATGTAAACGGTACGACATCACTGTAAGACTCTTTTGCAATACAAAGCAAAAATATTACAAGCGGAAAACAGGTTCAGAAATCCAAATGCACAAAATCTACAAGTATTCATATAGTATTTCTAACTGATTTGTAGTACAAAATGGATAGGGTGCGGAAAATAGAATTTATTGGGAAAGACTGCAATGGTGAGGGAAAGTGGGTGAGGGACAACTGGAGATCAATAGTAGAGATCGTATGTAAGGACAGAGTAAAGGGATTGGTGTCCATCAAGAAAGATGAACCAAGAATAAGAAGCTCAGCATCTTGACCACTCAGAGCACTAACACCACCTCCCCTCCGAAACACACACATATTCTAAGGGCTTTTGGATGCTGAACCATAAATGGAGAATTTCCCCCATCACCATGAGGACTAGAGATGTGCTCCTCAAAAACAGAGATGGAAAACTTGACTTGGTTTATTTTCAAGATTCAGTTTGTGCCACCACATTCTTCAGGTTAATTCTGTATTACATGGCATGACAAGTGACCACAGAAATGTTTAGATGCCCTATAAGTAGTAATTATGGTCATTCATAGCAAATGATGGGTTTTCCTCAAAAGTTGCATTTCATAACATCACAAGAACACTCCATTTAAGTGAAGGTCATTGTGTAAGACCAAAAGGCCTTCTTCATGTATCATTTTTTGCCATCATTGAAAATGCATTAGATTACACAAGCTCTGTACTTGAGGTTGGGGTTCTTCCCAAGTGTTCTTCCCAGGTTCTGTGCCTACAATATTTGTGGTTGGTGGTTATTTCTCATCTCAGTGCGTAAAATTGTTGCAGCATGGCATTCTGCTTTTCAGCATTGCCAGAAATCCCTATGTCTCTGTTGTTCTCTACAATAAAATGCATGGATAACCAAATGGTTGCTTGTGATCTTTTACGAATGACGTGTCATGGAATCAAATACTGGAAGAAAACATGTGCTTAGCTAGAGCTTTTTCATTGTGCTTCCTTCTTTGCAGCAGTTGCCTCTGCTCAAAAGATAAGGTGATCTTGGTTGGATAGAGAGATACAGGACAGAAGCCCTCAAATTGTGGTCTGTGGAACAATGGTGGTCCACAAGCTCCATTAAGGCATTCCATGAAAAGTTTCAGAGCATTTAAAAAAAACCCCACCTGTACTGGCCACTGTACTTGATTTATTTCATTTTTTTATGATGGAGATTGAGGTGGTTTTGTCCAGGGCTGGATTACCGGGGCAGAGGGGTCAGGGGAAGCCAGATCTGGATACCATGGGTTTCATAAGCAGGTATAATATTCTGGTAATGAGCTATATTTGATTTGTAGTACCAGAAAAGTTTATTAACTGGTTTGCTGAGAGCACCAGCAATGTTCAAGTGGTCTGTGAGGGGAGGAAAATTTAAGAATCACTGTTCTGGGATGTCTAAAGATGCTTGTGGTGGGATAATGGCGTACCCAAAGCTGCTTTAATAATAATAATAATAATAATAATAATAATAATAATAATAATAATA
>JAXCMG010000230.1:894509-907872 GCA_034642415.1 Podarcis siculus | reverse complement strand
TAATAATAATAATAATAATAATAATAATAATAATAATAATAATAATAATAATTTTTTATTAGTTTTGCTTGCAATCTCCCCCTATGTAATGCATTTTTGTCTGCTATTTTCACTAACCCACTTTCCCCCTAATAAGCATGTTCCCAAATGGATGTTTTAATGATCCCACATCACACAGTTTAAGTGATAAAAGTGTGGCCTTTATTCTAATGCATAACTGTTATCTCATGTCATCTTTATAATTTGGGCACAAAGTCTGCTGATTTTATAAATTTGGTCTCAGAATGTTCACTTCAACTGAGCGCAGTTGTAACTCCTGACATTATTGATTTATTTTAAAAATACACACTGCTTGGTTGTTAAAATAAACCTAACACAATCCTCTGTGTGGTTTACAGCAATATCATTGATGTTTTGTCTAAAGGACATAAACTTTGGATAATTATTTGCTCCGTCCACTGACAGCCCATGATTAAAGTTATGGTTGTGAAAGTCAAGGTGTTCAGATTTCGTAGCATAGTTATTACAAAATAAAACCAGACCCACCTATTTGTGTAGTGACTCAAAACTGACTACATTAAGAGCCAATCTGTATATTATACTCCAGCCTGTACACTGGAAATTTTGGTTACCCTCTTTGCAGAAGTGGCTTGTGGGGCAGGGGTGGTGGGGGCAGAGCCACTAGGCTAGCTTCCTGGCAAGTGGGCCACTGTTGCTTTCCAGGAGGGAGAGGAGAAAGGGTGAATTGGCAAAAGGGTCAGCATGGTGCAAACACACTAGTGGAGCCATTTGGCATTCCTGCTGGTGCATTTGCACCATGCCAACATCCCCTTCACCCTGCACCTTCTCATCTGTTTGCAAAGGGAAAAAACGAGGAAAGGATCGACAACCAATACTCTTCTCATGGATCTATGGATCAAATTGCAAATATTTTTAAAAGCATGTGCTAGGCCCCTATGTGCAGGTGTTACTGCAGCTGGCCTATTCACCCCAAAAGCACTTTAGTTTTTTGTTTGTTCAATTTAAATCCTGCAACTTGACCAAATATTTCAATCAGTTCTAAGACTCTTTTTGTACTAGTGTTTGGCTGCTGTAGTGTTAAAACTAAGTCATCTGCAAATGCCCTTAATTTATACTCTTTCACTCCGACCTGGATTCCTTTGACCAGCTGGTCCTTTCTAATCATATTTAACAGAACCTCCAGGACCGATATAAAAAGTAGAGGGGAAATAGGGCATCCTTGTCGTGTTCCTTTCTCTATAGCTATCTCTTCTGTTACCACATTGTTCACAATTAATTTTGCTTTCTGCTCAGAGTATATCGCACCTATACCATTTTCAAAACCTTGGCCTACCCCCATCCTTTGGAGATTCTTTTTCATAAAACTCCAACAAATGTTGTCAAAGGCTTTCTCCGCGTCCACAAAAATCAAAACTGCTTTTCTATTAATGTTCATTTCCAATAATTCCACAATGTCTATTATATTCCTTACATTGTCCGACATGTGTCTTCCCGGAAGAAAGCCAGCTTGGTCCTTATGAATCTCACCTATCAGCACTTTCTTAAATCTTTTTGCTAAAATGTCTGCAAATATTTTGTAATCCACATTTAAAAGTGAGATCGGGCGGTAGTTCTTGACCTGGTTCTTTTCAGTCTCAGTTTTTGGTATAAGTGATATAAAAGCCTCTTTCCACGATTCAGGTGCCTTTTTCCCCTCCAGTATTTCATTGCATACTTCTTTCAGTGGTTGTACTAAACAATCTTTCAAAGCCTTGTAGTATCTGGCGTCAGGCCATCTGGTCCTGGAGATTTTCCCAATTGTGTTTTTTGAATGGCATCCTCTATTTCTTGTTCTGTTATTTTTTTGGTTCAATATCAACTTACTTTGTTCTGAAATTTTTGGTAGTCCATAATTTTTAAGAAATTCATCTATTTCTTGTTCCTTCATAGGCCCTTGTGAATATAATTTCCTAAAAAAACTTTGAAAACAATTACTTATCTCATTTGGCTTACAAATATTCTTTCCATCTACCTCCAAACAGGTGACAGTGTTCAGTTTTTGCCTTTTTTTCAATTGCCATGCAAGGAGCTTCCCACATTTATCTGCTGACTCAAATGTCCTTTGTCTCATTTGTTTAATTTTCCATTCTATCTCTTGATTTGTAAGTTCCATATATTGCATTTGGTAATACTTTATTTCTCTCAAAATTTCATGAGACTTTGGTTTAGACCTCAGTTTCTTTTCTCCTTCCTTCATTTTTTCCAGAATTCTATCTTTCCTTTCATTTTGCTTTTTCCTCTTAATTGAATTCTGTTGTATCAGGAAGCCTCGCATCACGGCTTTGCTCGCGTCCCAAATTGTTCTTTTTTCAACTTTTGTTCTTAAATTTATCTCAAAGTAATCTTTCAATGTCTTTAGGGCCTTTTCACAAATTTGTTCATCTCTAAATAAGGAGTCATTCATTCTCCATCTAAAGGATCCAGTTGTTGTCAGTTTCATTTCCATCTTTACTGCGTTATGGTCGGAGCAGGTTTTTGGGCAGATTTCTACTTTCTTTATCTTTGTAGCCATCACACTAGATACCCAGATTTGATCGATTCTTGTCCATGTCATTTTAGATTCAGAGAAAAAAGTTCCCTCTCTCTCGAGAGGGTTTCTAGTCCTCCAAATGTCTATCAGGTCCATATTTTCTGTCATCTCAAAAAAGATCTTTGGTAATCTTCCTTCTTTAGAAATCACTTGTCTTTGTGCCTTATCCATATTTGTAGAGACCACTCCATTCATGTCCCCCATCATTATTACTTTGCAGTCGAGGTAATCCAATAAAGTCTCATGCAACTTCTTAAAGAATTCTGCCTTCCCGTCATTTGGTGCATATACTCCAACTACCAAATACTTTTCTCCTTGAATCTGTACTTCAATTGCCAAGTATCTTCCTTCTTCGTCCTTAAATTTCATTTTTGGATCCAATTTTTCCTTTGCATAAATCACTACTCCTCTTTTTGACTTTGTCGGAAGATATAAATTCTTGTCCTAATCTTTTGTTCACAAGCAATTTTCTGTGTGTTCTGGTTATATGAGTTTCCTGTAGACATATCAAATCCAATTGCTCTCTTTTCAAAATATGGAAAACTTGGCGTCTTTTTCGGGGAAGGTTCAAACCATTGCAGTTCCAGCTAAGAAGTTGCAGTGACATCTTGGTTGTTAAGCGTTTGTCCCTCCGGCTGCCCCAAGTTTTTCTTCTTCTTCAGTTGGTGGTTGTGGTAGGCCGTATGATAAATTTGCAATATCCACTGGCTCTCCTCCTTCTGGTGTTGATCCTAGTGCTGTCCCTTTCTGCAAGTCCTCCAGGTTTCTCTCCAAAAAATCTTCTTTCTCCTGTACTGTTCTTATTCTTACCTTCTTCCCTTTATAGTTGAAGGACAACCCCTGTGGGAATTCCCACCTGAAAAGTATGTAGTTTTTCCTCAACAAGTTGGCCAAATCTCTGTAGAAAGTCCTCACTTCCAAAATGTATCTAGGGATGTCCTTAAAGATTTGAACCTGAATATTTTCAATTACCAGAGCTTTTTGATAGTGCAGGTTCAATATCTTGTCTCTTTCCTCTTTGGTTCTTAAGGTAATCAGACAATCCCTTGCCCTCTTGCCTTGCTTTCTGCCAAGTCTGAAAGCCGTTGTTATTTCTATTTCATCATCCTCCAAGTCTTCTTGCCAATTTTCCAAAATTGCCTGTGTGAGAAATTCCGTCAGGTTGTCCCCTTCGTTCTCTGGAACTTGCCTTAATTTCAGATTCCGTTCTTTCCTCTGCAGTTCCAATAAGGAGAGGGCTGCCTCATGCTCATTCACTTTTTTCTCTATCGGCGCAAGTTTTCCCTGTGTCTCATCTGCAGTAACTTTCGCACTCTCTGCAAGTTTCCTGGTTTCTGTAGATTCCTGAATCAGTCTGTTTATAGATTCTGTATTAGATGTCACTGACGTAGTGTTCAAGTCCAATCTTACTGTCAATTCTGTCAATTTCTTTGTATTTTCTGTGGATTGCCTTGTTAAGGCCTCTAGGGATTGATTTATTTTAAGCAATGCCTGTGTCATAGAATCCATTGATGCAGCTGGTACACTTTCCGGTGCAGGCACTGTTTGGCCGGAGATTGAGCCTCTTTTCTTTTGTGTCACTTTGGCTTTAGATCTGGTTTTTATCTCCTCTGCCGTGCCACTCATGTCCCAAGGTCGTTCTCACAGGAAAAACTTGCAATGGAAAATCCCACTGTTGGCCAGTTACTTTACAGTTTTTTCCTCTTGGTCCTCAAGAGGGAGCAATTAATAGTGTCCACGTTAAGGGAAACAAAGAAACACAAAGCCGGATGTAAAGAGTCTAAAGTCCGCCATTAAAATTTGTTTAAAAACTTTTTTCAAGGTAAATTTAGTTAATCAAGTTTCAATAGCAAAGTCCCATTCAGTTCTTGCAACTTTTTTCAACATTTACAATATAGTCTGTATCCATTCCGTATCCTTTTTTAAAGAACCAATTCCTCCCGGTGCTCACTCCTGGCAGATCGTCCCCGGGGAATCAGGGCGGTGGGAAACCTTGTTTCCTTTCTACTTAAAAGTATCTTCATAAGACTGTCTTTTTTCCCCCCTTCTCTTGCCGATCGGGGGGAGTAGATACATTTGACAGCTCAGGGCTGACAGTTCGCAACTTTTTTTTCCTTACAACTGCAGCGGGATCTTTCGTTGCTTTATTTCCCTGCAGTCCGGGGGGGGGGCAGACTTCCTTAATTTATGCCCTCCCGCTTTCGGCCAATTTTTAAGAAAATAGTTTTGGAAGGTCCCGTCTTTTTCGCTCTTACTCACGGGTGCTTCAGTCCAATTTATCTTTCAGGAAGGAATCGGCGCTCTCCGTCTATGGCGACGCGGCTTCACTCCACGGGCTGGGTAACGACTCTCAGCACCGCGCTCACTCCCGATGCCGTTCCGGAGCCTTTAAAAAGGCTCTTTCACAGTATCGGGGGGCGCAAAGGTGCCCGCTGAGTCTCCTTGCTCTCAGGCTTCAGCGCCTGAGATTTTAGGGGTCCCCCGCTCGCCGTAGCGGGTCAGACCCGAACTCGTGGAGCAGTCCTCCTCCGGAGCTCGGAGAGAGGACCGCCATTAAACACTAAAGTGCTGGAGAAAAATCTAACAAATGAGGAAAAAGAGGCATTTCAGAAGGAAACAGGTTTGGGGTTAGCAAAAAAAGTGAAGTACCTGGGGGTGAACCTGACATCGAAAAATGTGAATCTATTTAAAGACAATTATGATAAATGTTGGTCAGAAGTTAAGAAAGATCTAGACACATGGTCAAGGTTGAAACTTTCCTTGTTAGGAAGAATTGCTGTTATTAAAATGAATGTATTGCCTAGAATGCTATTCTTGTTTCAGACCTTACAAATAATAGACAAGATGGATTGTTTCAAGAGGTGGCAGAAAGACATATCCAAATTTGTCTGGCAGGGCAAAAAGCCAAGAATAAAATTTAAGACACTAACAGATGCTAAAGATAGAGGAGGCTTTGCCCTGCCAGACTTAAAACTTTACTATGAATCAGCAGCGTTTTGCTGGTTGAAAGATTGGTTGCTCCTTGAGAACACAGACATTTTGGATCTTGAAGGATTTGATAATAGATTTGGTTGGCATGCATATATATGGTATGACAAGGTAAAACTGCATAAAGGTTTTAAGAACCATATGGTCAGGAAAGCATTGTATAATGTCTGGATACGGTACAAAGATTTGTTTGAAAGTAAAACCCCCAGGTGGCTGTCACCTATGGAAGCTAAAGAGGTGAAAAAATTGAACATGGGGCCAAATTGGCCTAAATATTCTGAAATTATAGAACAGGATGGTGAAAAATTGAAATTGAAAAGTTTTGAGGAACTGAAGGATAAAGTGAGAGATTGGTTACATTACCGACAGATAAATGAAGTATTCAAACAGGACAGAAAGAAAGGCTTCCAAGTGGAGAGATCTAAATTAGAAACAGAATTGTTAGAACCCAATACCAAAAACTTGTCAAGAATGTATAATTTGCTGTTGAGGTGGAATACCCAAGATGAAGTGGTGAAATCTTGTATGATTAAATGGGCACAGGATATTGGACATGATATTGAGCTTGCTGACTGGGAGCAGTTATGGACCACCGGTGTTAAATTCACGGCATGTAACGCCTTAAGAGAAAACATTATGAAAATGATCTACAGGTGGTACATGACTCCTGCTAAGTTAGCGAAGATATATCACTTGCCCAATAACAAATGCTGGAAATGTAATGAAACGGAGGGAACCTTCTATCACCTTTGGTGGACCTGCCCGAAGATTAAGGTTTTCTGGGAAATGATCTATAATGAAATTAAAAAAGTTCTGAAGAGAACCTTTATTAAAAAACCAGAGGCCTTTCTCTTGGGTATGGTGGGCAAAACGGTGTCAAAGAAGGATAAGACTTTTTTTATGTATGCCACAACAGCAGCAAGAATTCTTCTAGCAAAGTATTGGAAGACACCAGAATTACCCACGTTGGAAGAATGGCAGACGAAGGTGATTGACTACATGGGACTGGCAGAGATGACTGGCAGAATTCGAGACCGGGGAAAAGAGGCGGTGGATGAAGATTGGAGTAAATTCAAAGTTTATCTTAAAAACTGTTGTAATTTGGATGAAAACTAGAAGATCAGGGTAATAAGAGATAAAGAACTACAGCTGTTTTAATAACTTAAGGAAGTTAAATTTATGACTCTTAAAATAAGTTTATGACGAAAGAGTTGCTGAAAAATCCTGAAACAAGGATGCAGAAAAGGGGTGGTATGGGGAAGTCGATTTTGTGTTTGTTTATGTTTTTGGCTTTGTTTCTTTATATTCATTGAAAATTAATAAAAATTTATTCAAAAAAAAAAATATTCACCCCAAAAGCTGCTCACCTGAGCTGTGGTCACCTGGGTATCCCCCTCTCTGGCCACTTTCTAATGTTCCAATGAATGAGCCGTACACAGGAGCAGCATTTGCAAAAATATGCCAGTCACAGCAACTTATTAGCATCTCTAGAAGTACGAGATGTGAGGAGTCAGCTGTGGTTTTTCAGTGGCAAGAGTGTGGGTTCAAAATTGCTGTGTGTTGTTACTCACATGCCTCATACAAAGCTGACTGAGCATAGCCATTCTAAACAGATGCTTGCACTGAATACTGAAATTCTTGTCTCAGAATGCCTACTGTTTACAAAAAAATGGGAGCTGGGAGTTCTCTAGCTCTCACTTCTGGGCCTACAAAGACATGATGGAGGCAGCTACATATTCATATGTCTGCCCTGTTCATCTGTAAAGGAGGAATGAGGATCTATATTCTAGTCAGGTACAACCTTATTCCCTCCAGATGTTGTTGGGCTACAACTCTCATCCTCCTTTACTGACTGAGGCTGATGGGAGTTGAACGATGGCTCCCTGTCCTTGGGCAAGGTACTTGCATTCTTTGCTTGGCATGAGGTTTTAATCAAAACCCATCAGTTTAAAACCACAAGTGGTTATCCCTTGAGTTCCTTTCCACAATCTCCCTAAAACTCAGATAGGAATCTGGAAATATTTGTTAGCTTGGGAATCAAATGCTAAGCCTGTACTCTTAGAACTTCAAATACGGGAAACGCTGACTGCTTAAAGAAAATAGGTATATAATAAGTACTCTGAATGCATTTCCCAATTGAAATAAGGGAGAGGCTTTTTAAACATTTGAGCGAACATCTGATAACCTAAGAAGGCTGCTAGAGATTACATCCAGAACAATGTTTTTCCTGTTAAACAAGGGTGGTTCTGTTTATTCAGTGCTCCTGATCTAATTTATGAACACCAGAACTGGAATGAATTTGATCCCAAAATCGTTTTCTGATCTTCAGAACTGATATTTAACTTTGAGATTGTATTTCAGTATTGATAGCACTCATTGTCATCCTAACATTTGACAGTATCTGAGAGGTGATATGCAGTAAAGGTAAAGGTAAAGGGGACCCCTGACCATTAGGTCCAGTCGTGGCCGATTCTGGGGTTGCGGCGCTCCTCTCACTTTATTGGCCGAGGGAGCCGGCGTCCAGCTTCCGGGTCATGTGGCCAGCATGACTAAGCCGCTTCTGGTGAACCAGAGCAGCGCACGGAAACACTTTACCTTCCCGCCAGAGCGGTACCAATTTATCTACTTGCACTTTGATGTGCTTTTGAACTGCTAGGTTGGCAGGAGCTGGGACCGAGCAACGGGAGCTCACCCTGTTGTGGGGATTCAAACCGCCGACCTTCTGATCGGCAAGTCCTAGGCTCTGTGGTTTAACCCACAGCACCAACCGCGTTCCTCTGATATGCAGTAGCATTCCACATTTAACAATATTTGACTGCTTCTGAGATTTCATATTTCACTCCTGCCAAAAATCAAAATATAATTTTTAAAAATGTGAACAACTCTTATGGCGGAAATCATGTATTTATTCACTTATTCTCAGTCCTACAAAATGGAATGGGACTTGCATCTGGGCAGATGTGTATAGGATTGCCTGCAAATTATTCAGCTCTCACATCCAAAATTTGAATCATCAGTATGAAATGCTGTATTCGAATGCTTCAGTCCACAGAAGTACTGGTGAAAGGGAGTAGGTGGGAGATGACTTCCATGCTCCTTCGTCTCCCTGGCAGCCCCCTCACCACCACCAAAAGCATTTAAGAGGAGCCCTGCTGGATTCAAACAAAGGCCCATCTAGTCCAGCATCCTATTTCTCAAAGGGATCAAGCTATGGGAAGTCCACAACCAAGACATGAATGCAGTTGCCATCTTGCCATTATTGTTGCGTGTCGAGGTCCCCAAGCCACCCCCCAATAACTCACACAACACACATCAATTTTGGTTTGGGTTTTTGGCACTATTTTGGCCACAAAGCCACTCCCGAGTTAAGGAGGGGGGGTTGCGGGCACACGCCCCCCATCACCACTCTCGCGGGGCTAGCCCAGCCCCGCGGGATTTAGCGATCCCATTCTTCATGCCTGGCAGCGCCAGCCAATGGGCAGGCGCGGGGGGCGGGCCCACCGGAGGGCACTTAAGGTCAGGGCAGCCCGGGCTCGCCCCTTTTCTCCGCTTCACCAGCCGCAGTTTCCCACCCACCCGCCCTTAGGTGTGCTTTGGACTTTGCTATGGGCTTCGGCTGGTCGCCGCAAGGGGCCTGGTAGGAGTTTTTCCATTTGGCTAATTGGCTGAATTTTGAAGCCACTTGGTTTTTTCACCTACCTCGTAGCAAAACGTCACAACTTCTTGGCTTTGGCGGTTAGGCATTGGCCGGGGTATTGTTATGCAAATGTGGTTGGGGGGGAGGTTCGCCATCACCTCCCCCAATCCTTGAAGGGTAGTTCATTAAAGGACTCCGGGGGGCATCGCCTTGTCCGAAACCTATGGAGGCTAGGGCCTAAAGCGCGCCCCCGAGCGGTAACCCCTCGGGGAGCACCTACGGATGTGCATCTGGGGGGCTCCCCCTGTCGGTGCTTAACCCTTCCCGGTTAGACCGGATAGTCTGTTAGGGCCAATGCCTAAGGCCAATACCGCTCTTACCTGTAATCAATAAAGTTGTGGCCATTTACGCCCATTAACCTAAATTCTGGTGTCCGTGTCTTCATTCATTCCATCTGGGGTGGGGGCGGGTATCGCCACGCAACTTTATTTAAATACATCCAAGTGAGTGGTTGCTTAGGCATTGGTTCCGACTATCTGTCCTTGCCCAGGGGACAGGACTGACTTCCGGATTCCAGCGGGAGCCAGTCGCGGAAACAAATTTTGGGGAGAAAATGAAGCTGTCCCTCACTTCTCACCCTCATGCTCCTGGTGGCTTCCACGGCCCAAGTCCGATGCCAGGGACAAGGATGAAAAGAATGGCAAGGCCCTGGATTCCTTTAACGGAATTCCCTTTCTGCAGCAGCATTGGAGGGGTAGGCACTTACCCCTCCACCAACCAATCTGAACCAATGCCTAACCGCCAACCTTACAAGTTGTGATGATTTGCTACGCAGTAGGCAAAACCAAATGGCACCAGCCAATCAGCCAAATTCCTACCAGGCCCCTGCCTCAAAGCAGACGACCCCATGACCGGCATAGCAAGGTCAAGCAAACAATCCCCCCCCCCAATACAGGGAGGGTGGGCGGGTGATCCGGTGCAAGAGAACGCTCAAAGTTGGGCGACCAGTATTTAAAACCTCTGACCCCTCCTTCAAAATTGGCAACAAGCAGTTCTCCCCAGTGACCCGATTAACCAATTCACTGCCTGGGTCCCTCTACAAATCTGCCCAGCAACAATGGGGTGGCTTGTATCCCCCACCGCAACACGCACTCTCTGCTAGGGAGAACACGTTTTCCCCAGTGACTGGTATTCATTGGGATGCTGCCTGTGATCCTGGAGGTAATATGTAGCCATCATGTATAGTAGCCATGGGTAGTCTTATCCTCCTATAATTCATCTAATCAAGTCACCAAGTTGGTAGCCATCACTACAACTTGTGGTCGCAAGTTCCATAATTTAATTAGTTACTGTGTGAAGAACTACTTCCTTTTGTTTGTCGTGAATCTCCTATTATTCCACTACATTGGAGTAAATTCTCCTCCAGATTCCTTCTGTACATTCTATTTTAAAATATATATATTTTCCTGCTCTTTTCCCACTTGTTCCAGTCAAAAGTAAACTACTTGGTTAGACTGGTTTCGAAAACTTGATCCTTGTAATTTACTGTCAAGATCTTTAGTTTATTTTGCAATTACCACCCAGTGAATGATGGTCCTGATTTTCAAGTGCTTCCTTCACGGTGATTGGCAACATTATCTTCAAAGCTGGAATAACATTAAGTTCTCTCCTGAGCAGGAACCCCACCAAATTGGTACTTGTGCCTATGTATCTGAGGGCTATTTCCCAGTTACAAGTTCGTGTTTTCTCAAAGATCATGTTTTGAATACACCCACAAGTCACTCCCAGGTCTAAAAGCACAACATGGAAATTGCTTGGTGCCACAGGCGGCCACCTAAGATGTTAGGAATGAGGATGTGTTGCAAAAGACTCTGTGGATAAGGCAGAGAAGGTGGGAAATTCTATGACAAGAGTAGAACTGATAGCACTGTGCAGAGGTGGGGAAGATTTTGCACCCCAGTTGTTGTTAGACTCCAGCTCCCAACTCTTGTCAATCTCAGCCAGGGTCAGCAACATCTGGAGGGCCATAGTTTCCCCCGCATTGGTGGAGAGAAAAATCTATATCTGCCCAGACTGCCCAGATAGTGTTGACCTGGGAGAGAGCCTTTTCAGAAGTGGTTCTCCATCTGTGGAATGCTCTCCTTGGTGAGATGCATCTGCCTCTGTCAATTCTGCATTTCAGGAGGAATTTAAAAACATTCCTGTTTACCCAGGCATTTGATGGCTGAAGGGTACTGTTCCTGGCAACCTTGAGATCACTGGATGAGAGAATGTTTTGAACTGTTTGTGGAATGTCTTATTTTTTTTTCAAAACTGTGACTATTTTTAAAATTTTAAAACTGTTTTTAGAATGCTTTTTTTAAAAAAGGGTTTTATTGCAGATGTGCTTGCTGCTCTGGGCATCTTTGGGAGGAACGGCAGGATATAAATTCAAATGAGTAAATTCAAATAAAATTATTCTTGATGTGTAGAGAATGCCTTTTGATATGTTGTCCACCTCTGAAGTGAAACTGGGGACTGTTCCTCCGATTTCCCCTCCCCTAAGAACAACAGCCTGGAGCAAATCCAAAAGATATTCAATAAAACTAGTAACATTTCCTGGATGTGAGGTTGGGAAGAGCAGTCCTATATATCTCTAGACCAGACACATCACAGGAGGTCTCTTAATCATCTCCCAGAACTGGAGAACATCAAAATGAAAGGCATGTTTTTTTCCTTATGTCAAAGGCTGCCTGCAAAACAAACAACATACATGCACAAACACTGAAGTTTGTGAGAACACTTTTGCCTGCAATGGTGAGAATTCTTTCCCCAACAATGTGCAGTTTCTACAAGCCTATTAGGCATTCACAAAGGGGCTTAAATGAATACATGGATGGGAGGAGCAGAGTGTAAGCTGCTGCTACTTCACCAACATTATTCCCTGTCACACTGGGAACCAGCACCTAGTGTGAGATACAGGGCTAAGCCAAGGAGTCCTGGAATTGCCCAGATACTAGTCAAGACAGAGTTCAACAGGGAGCTGTCCTCATTGACAAGTCCTCCTCTTCCTGCACAGATTCTAGGTCATTGTCCACAACCACCTTCTCCCTCCTATTGAGGAGACCCTGGCACCTGAGGAAGACCCTGGTGCTAGAACTTCCTGATAGCCAAACAGGCCAACTCAGGGCTTCCCACTGGGTCCTCTGCTGCCTTTGCTTTTGCAGCTCAGGTGGAAAAAGCATGGATCAGGTAATTGTCATGGAGGTTATTGTGGGGCTCGGGTGAAACACACATGAGCTAAATCTGTTCAGGGCATCTTAGGACTTTTGTGAGTTCTTCCAGTTCCTCAGTTGTGGTGGCGCCTCTGTGGAAATCCTATGCCTCTTGCTCAGAGGATGTATCCCTGAGATCTGGGTTGGGCTGGATCTTGACATGGTGAATTCAGGGGCACCCCTCTGCAGAAGGGAAACCCCCTGTACTCATTTTGGAACCAATACAAATTAGTACGGTTCTCTGTTGCACACTTTGAACATGTGGATTGTTCCTAATTTACTTGCCCCATGCCCATAGCAGTCTTGCAGTATATCCTACCCCAGCCTGGACAAAGCCTTTACTAGAATAACTTCACACCTCACCCAGAGTTACCACCTTGCCTGTTGACAAACCTGCTTATGGAAATGGCTCTAGGACAGTTACACTGCAGAAGTGGTGGTGATGAGTCTGGCTGTGGTTGAGCATAACATTCACAGATCAAAGCCCTTTCGAAAACAGAAAAATGCCATTGGTGTGTCCCACTTCTAAGCAATTAGATGACAAGGAACAGGTTTCAGCTAAGGCTAAAGAAGTCAAATAAGGGAGTAATCTGTAGGGTGTGTGTGAACTAGTTTCAGTTAAATCCCACAGAGACAACTGTTCTCTGGACACTGGAATATGCTTGCAAGGAAATTTCATATAAACCAAAATCCAGCACATATATATGTATGTGTATATGAAATCAAGTATTGTGCATTTAATGGAAATATTCCACATTTAAGAATTCCTTCTCCCAAGTTCATTACAGATCTAGCTTATACTGCTAGCTGTTATTATTCATTCTTCTTCTTCTTCTTCTTCTTCTTCTTCTTCTTCTTCTTCTTCTTCTTCTTCTTCTTCTTCTTCTTCTTCTT